>PVKM010015879.1:0-27445 GCA_004027735.1 Carollia perspicillata | reverse complement strand
TCCTGGAGGTTCCTAAGCCTCTCCTCATTTTTTTGAACTCTTGTTCCTTCATTCTTTTCTGCTTGGTTGTTTGTTTCTTCCTTCTGCTCCACTCCATTTATTTGAGTCCCAGTTTTCTTCCCATCACTACTGGTTCCCTGTGCATTTTCCATCATTTCACTTATGAACGCCTTCATTTTTTCATCTAATTTGCGACCAAAATCAACCAATTCTGTGAGTATCCTGATTAGCAGTGCTTTGAACTGTGCATCTGATAGGTCGGCTATCTCTTGCTTGCTTAAAAGCATTGGCTCTGGGACTCTGAGCTTTTTTTCTGTTTGAGTCATTTTTGGTCAGGTGGTGCCTGTTGCTTATGAGGGGCAGAGTCGTAGGTGTTCACCAGGGTGGGGCAGCCTAGTCGCCAAGTTGTGAAGCTGTCTGTTGGGGCGGGGTCAGAGAGGGAACAATGGTTCCTGTTTGGCTCTCTCGAGTTTGCGTCCCCTCTGCTGCCTCCCAAAAGCAAACTGGGCCCCCCTGGCGCTGGTTCCCAGGTGGGAGGGTCTGTGCACACTCTGGGACCTTGCGGGTTGCCCCAGGGACCTCTCCTGTGAGGCTGGGAGCCTCTTCCAGCACCTTTTCAATCTGAGTTTTTAGGCTTTATTTCCCGTCGCTGGGGCCCTGCGCTGTGCGGTCCGTCTCACTACCCACTCTTGCCTAGTTTATCTGCACACGAATGTGTGTCCACGGTTGGCCAACTGCCCTGCGTGCCCTGCGTGCTCTGCTTGTCTCCTCCCCGCGTCTGGGGTCTGCAAGTTCCATGCCACCTATGCCGCCTGGCACTCCCGAGCCTGGCAGCCACCACGTTTTCCTGCCGCTTTCCCTCTCCGCCAGCTGCCAACTCTGCCCCTCTTACCAGTCTGGTTGAATGTTTGTCGGACTTCCGTAGTTCAATTTTCTGTGTTCTGGTTGTGTTATTGTTTATAAATATTTGTTGTCCTTAATCTTGGTTGAGAGGAGGTATCGTGTTTCCACCTATGCCTCCATCTTGGCCGTAAGTTGAAGATTATTTTTTAAAAAGAATACGTACATACCTCATAGTATTGTCCTTTGCTTTATTGCACATTGCATGTATTACATTTTCATTAACATCAAGACATAACCTTCTACCAGCAAGAGTTACAATGCAGCTGGAGGTTCAAATGATGATTAACACTTTTAGAAATGAAGTATTTTTAATTAAAACATACTTACTGTTTCTACAGTAGTAGTCTACAGTACTGCACAAATATAACTTTATATGCACTGTAAACCAAAAAAATTGTATGACATGATTTATTGTGGTATTCACTTTATTGTGATGGTGTGGAAACAAACCTGTGATATATCTGAGGCACACCTGTATTAATAAGGGCTAAAACTTACCTAGCACTCATTACATATCAGATACCAAGTCATCTAACACTGAAAACAGCTCATGAGTTATATACTATTATCCCCTTTCATAGATGGGGAAGTGAAAAAGAGAAACATCAGGGACCTTGCCCAATACCAATAACATGTCAGTCATGGAGATAGGATTTGAATCCAGTCAGGCAAGCTCTACGGATTGATCTTTCTACTCAATTGTCCTGATTGAGTAGAATGGAAGAAGTAAAAGCATAGAAATTAATGTGTAGGGTGTCCAACTTTTTGATATCTCTAGGCCATACCAGAAGAAGATGTGTTTTCTTGAGCTACACATTAAATACATTGTGACACATAATCACAAAAAAATCTCATAATTCATTAAGTAAATTTATGATTTTCTGTTGGGCCACATTCATAGCCATCCTAGGCTGTGGATTGGACACCCCTATATGTGATTGCCAGAGAGAGCAGAGACCAGACTGACAGACAGGCATGACAGATTTATTTAGATATCTTTGTTTCTTGACCAATGTGTGTTCAAATGCGAAACTGTTTAGTGAAATACCAGATTTGGTTAGTACTTTCATTATGTTATGTCATTTAAGAAAATTCCTCCTCAAATTACTTTAGTGCAGAAAAACAACTATATGAACTTTTCCTCTTTATTATGTACATCTTGATAACTGGTAAAGAAATAGTAACTGGTAGCCTTTTCCTTTTTAATTTAGTTATTACATAAAAGGTGAACAAATTCTAATTTGCAAACGTTTTGGAAACCAGGTGAATTGGAACTCTGCTATCCCAACATGTGAAAGTAAGTAAATTTTCACTATAAAATTTAGACCAGCAATTCTTGATATTTTTGGCCTTTGGGACCCACTTATTCTGATTTTTTAAAATTAAAGTATAGTTGACATGTAATAGTACAACATAGTGTATTCAGTATTTATATGCCTTACAATATAATCACTACAATAAGTGTAGTAACCATTTGTCACCATACAAATTTATTATTATTGAATATATTTCCTGTGCTGTACATTACGTCCTGGTGACTTATTTATTTTATAACTGAAAGTTTGTACCTCTTATTCCCCCAACCTTATTTATCCATCTTCCCAACCCACTTCACTATTCAACCATCAGTTTGTTCTCTGTATCTATAAGTATATTTTAATTTTGTTTGTTTGTTTTCTTATTTTAGATTTCACATATAAGTGAAATCATATGGCATTTGTCTTTCTTTAACTTATTGCACTTAGCATAATACCCTCTAGTCCATCAATGTTGTTACAAGTGACAAAATTTTATTCTTCTTTATGGCTGGGTAACATTCCATTGTATATGGGTGTATATTTGTATGTTTTATATGTGTATACCTATGTACATATATACAAATAGATATACAAGGTCAGTCCAGAAAAAGTCCAGCCATTGTTACTATAAGAAGAACAGTTTGTGTGACACTGATGTAACCTGGTAGCCAAGGAGAGTGGACTGGAACGTGCATGTGTGAACAATGATGACTTCACTGTACTAGTCAGTGGGGGTGGTATAATGTCGCTGTATGAGCGTGTGTACTGTGTGGCCATCATATTCAAAATGATTGAGCAAGGACAGCAACAAATCTACATCAAATTTTGTGTTAAGCTTGAACATTCCTCTCCAGAAACTATTTAGATGCTTCAGAAGGCTGCAGCTATGGGCAACTGGTAGATGAAGCTGTCATGATTGGCAGCTTCATCATGACAGTGTGCCTGCTTCTGCATCATGTCTCCTGCAGAGTCTTTTGGTGAAACATCAAATCAGCCAGGTGACTCAGCACCCCCTACAGCCCAGGTTTGGCACCCTTGACTTCTGGCTGTTCCTAAAACTAAAATCACCTTTGAAAGGGAAGAGATTTCAGACTATCTATAAGATTCAGGAAAATATGATGGGACAGCTGATGGTGATTTGGAGAACTGTGGAAGGTCCCAAGATACCTACTTGGAAGGGGATGGAGGTGGCATTGTATTATGTACAGTGTTTCTTGTATCTTGTGTCTTCTTCAGTAAATGTCTCTATTTTTCGTATTACATGGCTAGATACCTTCTGGACAGACCTCATATATTTTACAACTTTTTTATCCATTCATCTATTGATGGACACGTAGGTTGTTTTTATACCTTGGCTGTTATAAATAATGCTTCAATGAGTCTAGGAGTGTACATATCCTTTTGAATTACTGTTTTTATTTTCTTCCAATAAGTACCCATAAGTGGAATTGCTGGGTCATACAGTACTTCTATTTTTAATATTTTAAGATAACTCACAACTATTTTCCATAGTGGTGGCACCAATTTACAGAACCACCAACAGTGCAAGATAATTCCCTTTTCTAGAAATCTTTGCCAACACTTGTTGTTTGTCCTTTATGTTTTTAAATTAGCAAAGATCCCAGAGCTTTGCTTTATGTGGGTTATGCCTATTGATATTTATTATATTGTAATAAAAACTGAGAAGTTTCTAAAATAATTTTTTAAATGGTAAACTCAATACTTGTTAAAATATACAATGTATTTTTATAAACAATACAAAATTTCTAAAACACATAGTGAGAATAAAGGCATTGTTTTACATTTTTATAAATCTCTTCAAAATCTGGCTTAAAGGAGGATACCTAGAGTCAGTTTGTTGTAAAATAACAGTTTGTAGCTTTTGGAAATTTTCACTGTACACTCATAAGGATGAAAGTGAAAAAGACAATATCTTAGTATTATTGTGAACCAGCAATTAGCAAATTGACATATCTATAAATTATAAAGCATATCTTGGTTTGTAGTGAATCTTATCCTTAATCACAAGCATATTTTCTCATGAAATTTTCAACAACTCCTATGATGACTAGAACAAAACTTAAAATGGCCTTATAGATGAATATAGGTATTTAAGAAAATTAGTTTTCTTTGAAAGTTCATTTTACATGGTTTGATTTAGGGTTATACATTTTCTCATGGAACCTTCTAAGTGGATATTGAATTCACAAGTAGACTGTAGAAATCATGTTCACGAAATTACTGAAAACAGGTAATAGGATTTTACTAATGTTTTTTTAATCTTTCATCTTTCCTTCTTTTCTCTTAATTCCTATGTTTTCTCTTTTAAAGAAATTTTGTGTCAATCACCTGGAAAAATAGAAAATGGAAAACACACTAATAGCTGGAGGCATGTATTTGAATTTAATGAATTGGTAACTTATAGTTGTGATCCTTCAAATGGACCGGATGAATATTCCCTTGTGGGAGAGAGCAAGCTTATTTGTTCTGGGCCTGGCAAATGGAGTAGTGACCCTCCTCAATGTAAAGGTAATGATATTTCCATTTATCTTATTCATTTTGTACATACTATGGGAATACTTTGGGACAAATAATTTAGCTATAGGTAAACAAACTCACATGTGCTTCCTCCTCCTGTTACTAGAGAGTAACAGGAGAGTAACCTGTTACTCTCTAAAGAGTTACTAGAGAGTAACCAAAAGCAGGGAGACACAGAAAGGGATTTGACCTATGAAGAAAGGGACCACTGAGTAACAACAAAATATTTATTCTTTATAAGTGTATATGGAATGTTCTCTAAGATAGACCATATTCTTAAGGTATCTTATAAGATAAGATAAGATAATTTTTTTAAATTTCAAAGAATTGAAATCAGGGTACCTTATCTGGTCATAATAGAACGAATTTAGAAATAAAAAACCAGATAATTTTAAAAATTTCCAATCTCAGCATTATCTCATAATGATATTTCAGTCAGTGATGGACTGCATACACAATGGTGGTACCATAAGATTATAATGGAGCTGAAAAATTGCTATCACCTAGAAAATTCCTGTTGTAGCTGTTATAACATTATAGCACAAGACAATATTCATGTGTTTGTAGTGATGCTGGCGTAAACAAATGTGCTGTGCTGTTAGTTATATAAAAGTATAGCACCTACAATTACTATAGTAGGTTAATACTATCTAGAATTGTGTAAGTACACTCCGTGATGTTCATATAATGATGCAATTGCCAACCACATAATGACACATTTCTCAGAACATATCCCAGAACATTACCACAGGGTTCCAGTGTGGGGAAATAAAGCCTCAAAACACCAATTGAGAACACCTGTGGAGGTTGAGTTTCTGCCTCGCAGGAGAATTTGTTGGAGAGACCCACAGGGTCCTAGAACATACAGAAACCCACCCACTTGGGAATCAGCACTAGAAAGGCCCAGTTTGCTTGGGGGAAGTGGCAGAAGTGACTGAAATCTGGCAGAGATTGGAGCAAGCGCCATTGTCCCCTCTGAGACCCCTGCCCCAATACAGAGTCATGACCCAGCTACTGGGTTGCCCCACCTGGGTGAACACCTAAGGTTCCGCCTCTCACTACATGTAACAGGCAGGTCAAGACCAAAAAAAATGGCCCAAAGAAAAGAAAAGATCAAAGCTCCAGAAAAAATACAACTAAGCAATGAAGAGATAGCCAACCTATCAGATGCACAGTTCAAAGCGCTGGTGATCAAGATGCTCAGAGAATTAGTTTAGTTTTGTTGCAAATTAGATGAAAAAATGAAGGCTATGCTAAGTGAAATAAAGGAAAATGTACAGGGAAGCAATAGTGATAGGAAGAAAACTGGGACTCATATCAATGGAGTGGACCAGAAGGAAGAAAGAAATAACCAAACAGAAAAGAATGAAGAAACAAGAATTCAAAGAAATGAGGAGAGGCTTAGGAAGCTCCAGGACATCTTTAAATGTTCCAACATCCAAATTATAGGGGTACCAGTATCAGAAGGAGAAGAGAAAGAGCAACAAGTGGAAAAGTTGTTTAAACAAATAATAAAGGAGGACTTCCCCAATCTGGCAAAAGAGATAGACTTCCAGGAAGTCTGGGAAGCTCAGAGAGTCCCAAAGGAGGTGGACCCAAGGAGGAGCTCACAAAGGGACATGATAATTACATTAGCCAAGATTAAAATGAAGGAGAGAATCCTAGAAGCAGCAAGAGAAAAGGAGACAGTCACCTACAAAGGAGTTCCCATCAGACTGTCAGCTGATTTTGCAAAAGAGACCTTACAGGCAAGAAGGGGCTGGAAAGAAGTATTACAAGTCATGAAGAGCAAGGACCTACATCCAAGATTGCTCTATCCAGCAAAGCTTTCATTTAGAATGGAAGGGAAGATAAAGTGCTTCTCAGATAAGATCAAGTTCAAGGAGTTCATCATCACCAAGCCCCTATTATATGAAATGTTAAAGGGATTTATCTAAGGAAAAGAAGATAAAAAATCTGAACAGTAAAATGACAGCAAACTCACAATTATTAACAACCATACCTAAAACAAAAACAAACTAAGCAAACAACTAGATCAGGAACAGAACCACAGAGATGGAGAACACATGGAGGGTTAGCAACAGGGGAGTGGGAGGAATAGAGAGGGGGAAAAGGTACAGAGAATAAGTAGCATAGATGGTAGGTAGAAAATAGAGGAAGGGTAAGAATAGCATGGGAAATGTAGAAGCTAAAGAACTTATAAATATGACCCATGGATATGAACTATATGGGGAGAATGTGGGTGGGAGAGGGTATGTAGGGTAGAAGGGAGTGAAAGAGGGGAAATGGGACAACTATAATAGCATAATCAATAAAATATATTTTTAAAACATTTGGAAGCCATATGACAAAGTATATACTTCAATCCCTACCTCACACAATATACAAAAATTACTGTTTGTAGTTGTGAATGTAAAATTTTAAACCATAAAACTATAAAAAGAAAAAAAGGAAAAAGAAAATGTGCTACCCACACACACAGTGGAGTATTACTTAGCAATACACAGGATGAAATTTTGCCATTTGCTACAACATGAATGGACCTAGAAGGTATTAATTCCAAGTGAAATCAGAAATTAAAAATACAAATATCATATGATTTAACTTATATGTGAATCTAAAACAACAAAACAAATTAACAAACCATATAAAAACAGAGAGACAGAGAATAAATTGATGGTTGCCAAAGGGAAGAGGAGTGGAGGGATAGACGAAAAGAAAATATTGAGTGAGATGAGATTAACATTGAATCTTCACCCAAAATTTTTAGTGAAACACTTTTAACTATGGGAGCATATATAAAAAAAGACTTTGTAACTTCCAAACCGTGTTCTGTCACTTAGTTGGGTTACTGTGGCTAAGTTTATTTATGTCTCTAAGGCTCAGTTTGCTCATTAGTAACATGGCAGTAGCCCAAGGAAGTGTTCCTACAATAAAAAAAATTCTGAGACACCAAATACCAAAACTACTCAAAGATTAAGATAGCCTGTGTCGTCCCTATATTTATTAAAGAAACAGCTTAAAACTTTTTCACAATGAGAACTACAGACCCAGGTGGCTCACCTGGGGAATTCTACCAAACATTTTAGGAATAAATAATAGCACATGTAAACAAACTTGCCAAGAAGTATAAGAGGAGGGAATGCTTCTCAACTCATTTCACGAGGACAACATTAGCATGATACAAAACCAGGCAATATCATTGCAAAAAAATTATAAACAATATCCTTAATAAATACAGAACCAAAACATCTAAAGAAAATATCAAAAACTCTAATCTTCACATAAAAAACAATAATAATGCATCATAACCAATTAAAATTTATTCCATAAATGCAAGATTGGTTCAAATTCAAAAATTTATCAGTGTAATTTACAATATCAATAAATTTTAAAGAAGAAAACAATATAATCTTATTAGATGCCACCAAAAAGCAGTCAACAGAACTCATCATCTTTTCACAATAAAACTTCTCGGCAAACTGGGAATAGAACAGAACTTAATATCTCCACCTGTTAAAAGGCATAAGTCTCACAGGTAACATCCTTAATGGTAAAAGTCAAATTTATTTGAGAGGCATATTCACTCTCACCACTCTACTCAGCATCGCACTAGAGGTCCTGCAACAAGGGGGGGAAATAGGTGTGTGTATGTATATGAAAGGAAGCAATACAATAGTCTCTTCACTTACTCCATTAATTGTCTGTGTAAGAACTTCCAAATACTTTAGTTTTAGCAAGGTTGCAAAATATAAGATCGACCTACCAAAATCTATTGTATACCTATATACTAGCAGTAAGCCACTAGAAACTGAAATTTTAAAAATACTGTTTAGAATACCTCCAAAACACAAAATACTTACATAGGAATCTATCAATATATGTGAAAAGGTTTGAATGCTAGAAACTACTAAGTACTAATAAAGGAAAATTTAAAAGACCTTAATATATGAAGGGATATACATTGGTCATTGACTGGAAGACTCAATATAATCAAGACATCAATTCTCAGTGTTTGATCTATAAATTCAGCACAATCCCAATAAAATTCCCAGCAGAACTTTTGGTAAATTGAGAGAACCGATTTTAAAATTTACATGGAATGACAAAAGAACTAGAATAGTCAAAACAATTTTGAACATAATTGAAGTACACACTCTATCTGATGTCAAGTTTATATAAAGCATGCTGTAAGGGATAGACATTGTGTTTGTAAAAGGATAGACATGCAGAACAATGTAATAAAATAGTGAGTCAATAATTAGACCCCTGCAAATATGTCCAGTTGCTTTTCATCTCAGGTATAGAAACAATTCATTGGAAAAATGATCTTCTCAAAGATGGTACAGGCACAACTGGGCTTCCATATGGAAAAAAAGAACCAGAATCAATTTTAGAACCATTCTCAAACATTTACTCAAAATGGGTCATAGACTTAAATGTAAAACCTAAAGCTGTAATACTCTTATGAGAATACTTAGGAAATATTTGTGATATTGCCAAAGATTTCTTAAATACAACACATGAATCATGATTCTTTTAAATATTTTAGTAAATTAGATGTTCCACGCTCAAAACCTCTGGTCTGAAAAAAACTTAAGAAAATGAAAACAAAGCCATAAATAGGGAGAAAATATTTGCAAAGCACACACCCAATAATGGACTTTTATCTACAATATATGAAGAACTCTCAAAGCTCAACAAGAAGAGAACAATCCATAGTTTTAAAATAGGCAAAAGATTTAAATATACCCATTTCACCAAATATGATATACAAATGACAAAAAAGTAAATGAAAATGAAAATTTGTTCAATATCATAAGTACAAAAATGTAATTAAAAACCAAAAAGAACTCTGGCTGCATGGCTCAGTTGCTTGGAGCATTTTCCCAGGCACTAAAATGTTGTGGGTTTGATTACCAGTCAGGGCAGATATTTAGGTTGTGGGTTCAATCCCCAGTTGGGGTGCATATGGGAGGCAACTGATTGGTGTTTCTCACATCAATGATTTTTCTCTTTCCTTCCCTCTCTCTCCCTCTAAAATTAGTAAACATATCTCTGGTGAGAATTAAAAATGAATATGTAAATAAATATAATGTCAAAAATAAATTAAAACCAAAAGGAGATGCAGTGTAATACCTTTTAAAATGGCTGGCATAAAAACAAAAACAAAAGCCTAGCAAATAGTATGTACTGGCATGGATATGGAGCACTTGAAACGTTTATACATTGCCAGTAAGTACGCAAAGTGTAAGACCACTTTAGAACTCAGATTTACAATTTCTTACAAAGTTTAAAATACACTTCATTTTACTTGTCAATCCAAGCAAAATTAAAACATGTTCACAGAAAAGCTTGTATGAGAATATTCGTAGTAATCTTAATCATAATCATATTGCACTGGAAACCACCCACATTTTCTTCAGTTGGTAAATGGATGAACAACTGTGGTACATCCATATGATGGTATAAATATACAGCAATAAAAAGGAATGAGCTCCCAAATCATGCAACCACAGGAATAAAATTCAAATGTATTCTGCTTAGTAAAATAAGCCATACTCAGAACAATATGATCCCATTCATGATATTCTGGAAAATTAGCAGAATAGAGATTGAAAACAGAGAAGTGGTTGGCTGATTGGTGCAGGGACTAAAGGTTGATCACTCAGTGACATAATGAAGTACTGAGAGATAATGGAACTCTTGTCTTTATTGTGGTAGTGATTACATGATTATTTGTAATTGTCAAAACTAATGCAGCTGTGCAAATAAAAGGATGAATTTCACTGGATGTAAATTATACCCAGTAAACCTAATTTAAAGGCAAATCATTAGGTAGAATTGATAGCAGATTGGCACAACAGTGAAAATATAAGTGAACCTGAAGTCATGACAATGCATATCTAACATGATTTGAGAAGAAAGATTGTAAAGAAAGAAATGTATAGAACTGTGGGAGAGTGGCAAGCAGTTAAACATACATGTAATTGGAGTTTCAGAAAGAAAAGAGAGAGAACAATGTAAACAATTATTTTACTAAATACAGGCCAAAAATATTGAAATTGTGTTTAAAACAACCACCCCTATGCCAGGAAACTTAGTAAACCTAGCAGGATACCTATATTTTTTAGTTTCTGAAAAACCCACTAAATTAAACACACCATGGCAAAACTATTGAAAACAAAATACAAAAGGAAAAGCAGCCAGCGAGGCAGAAAAGAAATATTACACTGCCCGACCCCTTTAAGTAAGAATGACAGCTGATTTGTCCTAAGAAACTGTGGAGACTAGAAGACAATATTTGCTCATGTGCCGAATGGAAAATAAAACACTTAACCTAGAAATCTCTATCAGGGAGAAATCTTCAAGACTGAAGATGAAATAAAAACATTTTCAGAACACAAAAAACCTAAGAGAGTTATCATTACCTTACCTGTACTGCAAGAATTGCTAAAGGAAGTATTTCAGGCTGAAGGGGAAAGATACCTGATAGAAATTCAGATCCATAGGTGAGAAGGAAGAGCACTCTTTTGGTTTGAGTGACTGTACATTATGGGTCCTTATGTATTGTTCAGATTTAATCTCATAAGTTGTTCTCTTGTACTTATTGCCTAGCCCAGTATTTTTTTTTGTTTTTGTTTTTTCCAAATTCTTCCAAACCCATTACTAAATTCTGAAATCAACCTAGGGATCATGACCAGCATTTTATTCCTTGAGAAGCAGAGTGGAATAGGCAATACCAGAGCACATTGGTATGAAGTCTAAGTGTTAACATTTAACTTTTTCTCAGCTCTGAGTGCTTGTATAATGGTTTAAAACCTAAAGTTGTTTTTGTCTTTTTAAATTTCTGGGTTACAGTCCAAAATGTTTGTAAGACATGGTCCTAACTCCATGGGTCTTTCTATTTCTTGAACATCCCAGTTCATATATGTTGTTACTACCTGAGAACTTCTTATTCGCATCTCTGCATGGCTAGCTTTTCAACTTCTAAATTTCAACTCAACTATTACCTTTCCACAAGAGTCTTTTCTGCCTTTCTAAAAAGACAGGTTATTGTAATCAGTGTCAGTATAAAATTTTTAAAACTCTCTGGAGGTAAAGAGTATCAAAAGTTGCATTTGGACTTACCCAGAATTTGTATCTGGTGCTCTTCACAAAATCTGCAGGAGAAAAAAAATGTGTGAAACCAATAAGCTATAATGACTGTTTTTTTTCTAGGTGGAAAAGTGATCAGATTTCTCTAAGTTTGTTTATGTGGGACAAAAATGCACAAAAATGTTTCTTTTAAACAACACGTTGTCTTTCATTCTTTATCTTTTTCCACTGGAAATTGTTACTGTGCACTGTTTTTTCCAGGTACTACATTAAAGCAACTTTCTATTAATTCTGGAATTTTTCTACTTCTTAGTGGTCAAATGTGACTATCCAGTACTCAAACATGGAAGACCGGTATCAAAAATTAAAGAAAAATTTTCCTACCAAGATGAGATTTTATTTCAGTGCCTGGAGGGTTTCTATCTTAATGGCAGCAACCCAGTATTCTGTGGTGGAAACAATACTTGGGAGCCTGAGATGCCAACGTGTATTAAAGGTACATATTGTTTTATTTTCCTTCTTGTTTCTTAAGGTTTTATTTCTTTGACAGTAAATGTCAGTGATACAGAATGTTTGAAAAGAAGCAATTTTAGTAAATAACTCCATCTTGTATTTATATCCGTGACAGATATATGACATAAAGTTTGTATAGGATTTTGCTGTTGTACTTTATGTATGTGTTCATACAGTTCTTAGCAGGTTATGTACATCAGGTAGGTTTATAAATTTCTCTTGTTCAGTACTTCCATGTATAAAGATGGTTAGCAACCATTTTTCAGAATAAACTGAAACATAGGAATTTGTACCTAAATAAGAATAAAAGTGGTAATTTATATAAATGAAAAGAAAGTGGTAATTCCCAAGTGATTGATCCTACATTATTATGTTTTTCAGTGTCAATTCCTGTCAATTCTAAACCTCTTACTTTGAGTCATTCAAATTTAGTAACATCCTACTTATATTCTACAAGAATCCTTTAAATTCATGTTATGTACACTCGTTCACCACCTTTAGTAATAAAAGATATACGAACATATTTATAGCCATTTTAGTTACTATCCTTAGTCATTTAAAATTATTTGCCATTGTCTGTAGATATAAACAGGTATGTAAGCTTGAGCGAGTTACTTAAATTTCAAATGTATTTACTTAAATAATGTAATGCCTTCCTCACTGGGTGAAAATAAAGTTTAAACTGGTTGCACTTAAACCACTTAGCACAACACATGGCATATAGTAACCTCTTAAAGAAAGCTCACATATGACTTACAGCATCACTCCAATTGATATTTGTGAGGTAGGTCTATGGTGTTCATTTTCGAATATGTATTTTTGTGTGTGTCACCAACTTTGCTATTTTAATTCATTTTAAAAGTGATCTTTTAACACATTTAAATGTATCATCATGGTCCAGGACTATGTTTCATTTCCCAGATTGCCAGTTTATTTCTTTTTATATACTACAATTTGAACCGGGAAATTTCTGCTGTCTGTAGAACAAGGCTAATATTTCTACTACCCCCACCCCAACCAAATCTACCTCAAAAAAATTACTCTTTGTGCCCTTACTGGGCATTTCTGTTTGGCAACAGAAACTAAATTTCATACCAACTGAAAGGCAGGAAAAGTCATTATTTATTGAAGTGAAATGGAGGACTTCCTGCATGGACAGTATACTCATCAACTGCTCTGCTCAACACTTGAGAAATTATTTTGATATGGTGGATGGAGTTGTCTTCCTAATTTTGGTGCTGCTGTCTCTAGGTTCTCTTTGGTTTCAGCAGAAACAAGAGACATGAGGAATAGTGGGAAGAGCACAGGTTTCAGCAGAAACAAGAGACAAGAGAATAGTGGGAAGAAGAATAGTGGGGATAGTTGGAAGAGCCTGGGCTGACCTCACTCAGGGCTCTAGTATTGTTCTGTTTACTTATGGAACATCATTTCTGTGGGCTTTTCATTTCCTGTTGTTTAATGAGGGTATTTGAACTCAAATCTCAATCATTGTCTTCTGATTTGCTTGTATATTTTCTGTTGTCCTAAACTCTAAAGGATTAAGGAGAATTATGCATGTTACTATGGTATTTGGAACACCTTTTTATAATTCCTGTATACCTGGTACTTCCATGAGTATCTTAGTTGAGTGCTGTGAGGTTTGGGAGTTGGGGGAGAAGGGATTTTTTTAATAGCAGAGGGCTGCTATATAAGATTGCATGAGAACTTTATACTTATTGACCATTCCATGTTTGCTCACGTGGTCCTAGTGGCTATATGCATTGCAGGATACTTTGGTTGTTGATCCTTATGGTCAACTCTTTTGAAAGAGTTGACTATAAGAATTCATAAAGGATTTATAAAACACTGATACAGTTTCATATTTGAAAGAAGAGAAGAGGATTGTGAGAAAAAAACTTATCAAGAGGGGAAACGACAAGAATCATTTCTAAAAATCAAACCTCCTCATGGTATTATTACTGTAATGAATTTTTTATTATTAGAGAAAAACTATACAAAAAGGACCAATCGCAACATATAATGGTAAAAAAGTAGATCTGATTATACTAAATGAAATAGTGTTTATGAAATGCTAAGCAGAAAAGGATATAAATTATTTCATATGATACTATTTGGATGATGTATTTTAAATATATATATGTTTATTATGAATGCATAATTTTTATTATTTATTAATAGTTAACTTCTAGAATCTCCATTATAAAGTATAAAATTGTAGTGATCATTTTTATGTATACATATACCCTGTATACTTCTGTAAAATATATATTTAGGTCATATTCCCAGAAATAGAAATGCAAAGTTCAGAAAGTAAACACACTTTTAATTTTGAGGGATAATCAATCTTTCTAATAGAAAATCAAATTAAATCCATAATTTTTACTGATAAGACTGATGAATGGAATCAAAAAAATTTTTTTCAGGTTTCAAGCCTACTCATCCAACCAAGCCTCCAGTTTCAAGATATCCAGGTTCAGTAATTCTTTATCCTACTTATATTATTAAGAACTTTGTAAACTGATGGATGAAACGTCATGTCTTGTTTTAACTTGCATTCTTTTAATTATTAATGAAGGTGAACCTTTTTTGTCTACATTTATTTATTCATGTCTTTTGTTCGGCTTCTATTAGGTTTCTAAAACATTATTTTGGTTGCTTGTAAGAGCTCATTATAAATTAAAGACTTTGTAATAAATAAATACATAGTGAACATTCTTCCAGATTTTTTTTGGCCTTAATTTTACTAGTTCATTTTCTTTGAAGACTTTTATACTATACTATTGGATATAGATTTCTTTTTATAACTTTTGTTACATGTGTAGTATACAAATGTATTTTTATAAGTTTTCAAACATTACAAAAAGTATACAGAGTAAAAAATTAGTTGTTCATCTCTTTTTCTGGTACATGGTCTGAGTTAATCACTATTGATAACTAGGTGTCTTTTTATCCATTTCTGATGTATAAGGATATATCACTATTTTTATTTATTTAGTTATATGTAGTTTGACATTTTTCATTTTTCTTAACCAGAAATGGAATTATGCTTTTCATATGTTTCTAAAACTCTCACATTTTACACTTACTCTATTAGATTGGAGATGTAGTTAGGTGATGATTTTAATATATATCATGTTTTATTTAACTATTTTCCTATCAGTGGTCAGTTATGTGTGCAGAAGGTTCGCATTACTGGGTAGTTGAATGTTTCAGTCTTTTCCTTAATGTCAATTAGTGCTGTACCTTTCTTATAACAGCTTTAAGTCTTCAAATTATATGCATGTATACATTTCAACCATGTGTTCTGATTGCATTCTTCGTATTTAAATCATTGGTATATCTGAAAATTATGCTATTTGGAATGAGATTGGGTTATTCTCCACTCCATCCACCCCATGCAGTAGCTAAGTAGCACCATCAATGGAATACATTGTTTTCTCTCCAACTGTTTTAACATGCATTAAATTCAGAGGTGTTCTAGCCTTCTATCTGTTCTGTTAACTGCATATTCCTGTGCAAGCATAAAATTGTTCTTTTAATGTAGCATTATAATATGCTTTAATATATAGCAGAACACTTCCTGTTCAGAAGTGTGCAGGCTACTCTCCTGTTAATTTTTCCAGATCAATTTTTTATTTAATTTTTTACCATTTCAACCATTCTAACTAATACCTTCACATTCTTGTACAATCATCGCTACTATTTCCAAAACTTTTCATCTTCCCAAACTGAAATTTTATGCCCCTTAAACAGTAACTCCTCATTCATACCCCTCCTTCCATCTCCAGTGACCTCTATTCTAATTTCTGTCTCTGTGAATTTGACATCCTAGATATTTATATAAGTGGAATTTTACATTTGTCTCTTCTACATGGCTTATTTCGCATAGCATAATGTTTTCAAGGTTCATCCATCTTAGAGTACCCTGTATCTGAACTTGTTTCTTTTTATGGCTGAAAATATTTAATTGCTTGTATATACCATATTTTGTTTATCCACTTATGTGTTAATAGACTCTTGGGTTGTTTCTACCTTTTGGCTATTCTGAATATGCTTCTCTAAATATTGGCATTCAAGTATCTGTTTGAGTCTCTGTTTTCAATTTTGAGGGTGTATGCCTAGCAGTAGAATTGCTAGGTTTTATGGTAGTTCTATGTTTAGTTTTATGGAATGACCATACTGTGTTCCACTGAAGCTGCACCATTTTACATTCTCAGCAATGATACACAAAGGTTTTAACTTCTATACCTCTTATCCAACACATGTTATCCACTGTGTTTTATTTTTTTTATAATAACCATCCTAATATATGGCAGGTAAAAAGTGTGAAGTAATATCTCATTATGGTTTTTATTTGCCTTTCTCCCTTGATTAGTGATGTGTAGAATATGTTTTTTTTTGTGTGCTTATTTGCTATTTTTATATCTTCTTTGGAGAAATGTCATTCAAGTCCTTTGCTCATTTTTTAATCAGGTTAGGATTTTTGTTAATGATTTTTAGGAGTTCATTATATATTGGAAATTAATCTTTCTTCAAATGGATGATTTGTAGATGTTTTCTTCCATTATGTGGGCTACCTTTTCACTCTATTGACAGTGTTCTTTGATGCACAAAGTTTTTAATATTGACGAAGTCCAATTTATCTTTTTGTTGTTGTTGCCTGTGCTTTTGGTGTCATATCCAAGAAATATTGCCAGATCCAGCACCATGAAGTTTGTTCCCTATGTTTTCTTCTAAGAGTTTAATAGTTTTAGTTTTTGTATTTAGTTTTTTTTATCACTTTTGAATTAATTTTTGTATATGGTATAATGTAAAAATCAAACTTCATTCGTTTGCTTGCAGATCTCCAGTTTTCCAAGAACCATTTGTTGAAAAGACTACCCTTTCCCCAGTGAATGTTCTTAGAAGCACATTGTAGGCAATTATTTGACCATATATGTTAGGTCCTCTATTCCATTGGTCTGTATTCCTTTATGTCAGTGCCATTCTGGTTTGATTACTGTGACTTTGTAATCAATTTTGAAATCAGGAAGCATGAGTCCTCTCAACTTAACTCTTCTTTTTCAAGGTTGTGTTGACTATTCTATGTGCTTTAAGATTCCATATAAACTTTAGAATGGATTGTTTTAATTCCTGCAAAAAGCACCCTCAGAATTTTGATGGGGGTTTTTACTTCATCTGCAGGGTTTTGTTTTGTTTGTTTGTTTGCTTTTTGCAGTATTCATATCTTAACAATTTTAGGTATTCTAATCCATGAAAAAGAATATCTTTTATGTATTTGTATCTTCTTTAATTATTTTTTACAATTTTTGTTTTTGTATGAGTCATTTGCCATCTTGGTTATTCCAAAGTATTTTATTCTTTTTGATATTATAAATGCATTTGTTTCCTTAACTTCCTTTTTAGGTTGTTTATTTTGGTATATATATAAATGCAACTAATTTTGCATGTTGATTTCATAGCCTATAATTTTTCCCAATTCATTTATTAGTTCTGTCAGCTTGGGGTGTGTGCAATCTTTAGGGTTTTGTACATAAAAGATTATATCATCTGTGAAGAGAGATAATTTTATTTTTCCATGCCAGTTTTGATCCTTTTTATTTATTTTTTACCTAATTACTGTTATCCTATATCTAATATTATGTTGAATAAAAAGCATCCTATTTGATTCCAGATCTTAAGGTAAAAACTTTCGGTATTTCACCATGGACTATGATGTTTGCTATGGGATTTTTACAAATGGCCTTCGTTATATTAACAAGTATTTCTATTCTAGGTCAATTTCTAAATCTTAAAAAAAAAATTAGGTGGAATCATGTTGACTTCAAATCTAATTTTGATAATACAGTAATGACAAATTTGCTTGCCGTGCCACACAGTACTGTGACAGGAAATGTCAGTGCACGGGAAGAAGAGTGTTGTTAACATTCAGTATAAATCTTGAATATTTTATGATTCTACTTTAATGAAGGATACTATTTAAAAGGAAATGAAATCATAAGCAATTTTATGCAAACACAAAACATAGAAATTATAGATCTTTAAGTTTTATTTAGTCTTTCTTTTTTTTTTTTTTACTTTTTCCATTTTTTTTCTAGGATATCCCAATCCTCGTGAATTACCACGAATTGAAGAAATTGTGGAATTAGGTATTTAGTTATTAATAATTCTTTACTATGAGACCTTAGAGTTCTACGTGAATACATTATATTCCAATTACTTGTAGTTAGGGAAAAACAAATTATTAATGATAACTGACATTTATAGTTATTTTAGTATCCAAATACCATAACAAATGTGATAGTATGTGTAGATACATGTAAGTAGTTTTTTCTAATCTCATGAGTCCTAATTGTCCTATTTACCTGTACTAAATAACCTGGTGTGATAGCTACAGCACAAAACAGTGACAAGCGAGGTTCCTATTATTTTACAAGACACATCCTATAACTGGAATCTATTTGAAGTGTTCTATGATCAGAATGACTCAAATGGACTAATAGTCATGCTAAAAGTAGATTGATACCTTTTTGCTATAATTTTTAGATGATCTGATCAAAAGTAAAATGCAGTTGCTATCTGGGACTCATACATGCTCAATATCTTTAAAACTACTTTCATTTTCTTCTCAGATCCAGGAGTCATAGCTCTAGTTATTTTTACCATACGTAAGTATCTCAAAATTGAATACCACTTACATCAAAATAGTACCATGAAGAAGTACACTTTTAATGATTTTTTAGTTTAGAGTTTTTAGTTTCTATAGCTTTCTTTAGCTTGAAATTAAGTTAATCAGTGTAGAAAATATCCATGACATTTCATATGATATACTCTAATTTGTTGGTGATTGTATATCATTTAAATTCTATATGTCCAGTTATTAACAAACCCTAAATAATGTTTTTTTCCAAGATGATTAGTCATAAGACTTTTCATCACAAATATGATTTGGGTAATTTTCTAAACTAAACAAGGACTCTTCTCAGACTTACTGTGAACCACTTAAGTGATCCCAGGGAATTGCATTTAGATAATGAAGAGTCTAGATGGTATATAAATGTATATGTGCTTAAATAAAATAACATTTCTGACCACTGAAATGTAACCAACATTAATCTCATCTGCTAGATTTTGAATCTTGGAAATTATTTTTCATAATTACATGTAATTTGTTTTCTGGTTTCTTATAGTTGTTGCCATTGCAATAATTTGCACCTGCTTGTATAAATACCTTCACAGAGGGAAGAAAGGGTAAATTAAACATGTTTCTTCTGATTTATTGGTCCTTCTCACTCTTGACATACTTTTGTGTCTCTTTTGTTTGTACTCTGTATTGCATGTCATCTGTTTTTAAAATGGGCAGCATTAGTGTGCCATCCGAATTACATTTTTTTACTAAAATTATTTCCAGCTGCTTTTAATAGCAATGTAACAAGAATAACCTGTCAGAGTTGCTTTAGCTATTGTAACTGTAAGAAAAATTTTAGTGACATTTTAGGTTCAAGTTCTACAGCGAATCATGCACCATGATGGGGCCTTTCCAACTGTAGTTATACCCTATTTTCTAAGGTAGAGTAGTGGCCAGGATTAAATTTAAAATAGTTCACTGTGAGACTTTGAGATTCTGGAATTTTTAGAATGAAAGCTTCCCTTTGCTTGTATAATGTAGGAAGTTGTAAGAAGCTATGTAGGTGTATTATTCAAGTACCCAATTTGATTTTTTTTATTTAGAGTTTTTATTTATATAAATTAAATGGGAATTAGAAGCAACACTATTTGATTTGCCTCTTATGTTCTCTTAATTTCCTAGGCTATAATAAACTGATGGGGTTAAATGTCAAGTTACTGAAAGGAATAATATTTACAAGCCACCTCATTAACTTTATCTGCCTTTTTATTTATAAAAAATGGAAAAGGGTAGGCTTAGAATGGAAAAAAAGTCTACAAATACATATCTTCTAAGAAGAATAGAGTTTAAACATCAAACTTAAATTTTAATAAATAATTAACAATTTAATGGAAGACATAGAGTAAATCCTGGAGCATAAACCAAGATTATGCTTTGAAATTTCTGAATTTTAGTAACTTTTTGTAGTTTTTCAAATACCTTTGAAATCAAACAATAATTGTAAGAATTTTAATATTTATGGTTTTATGATGCTTATTTAAAATTTAAAAACCAAAATGAGAGCCAACAATTTTTTATTTGGGATCAAAGAATTTCAAGTCATGCCACAGAAATTCAGTCAGAAACCCATACAGTGTTCCAATTATAGTGCAAAAGTGAAGGGCTTTTATGAGAAAAGAAGAAAGAATTTTATTGGCTCTGAAAAGTTGAGGTACCCTTTAGCTATGTGTAATTACTTATGGATTCTATCTTCAAATACAAAGTCCATAATTATTATTCCTTTTTGCCCTGCTGACTTTACAAAAATTTGTTTATAACACAATGTTGCTTTATCTTAGTCCAAAAGTTGTTATGCCCAGTTCAAACATTCCAGAGATTCCGGGAGCAAGACATGCAAGTCCATTCCTCTAGAACAGCTGCTCTAGCTCCACCTTAAAATGTCTCCACTTATGTCAACTTTTAGGATAATATTGTTTCCTTTTATATTAATCATCTGGTTTGGGCTATGTAACAAAAGTACGTTTTTCACTCATAAAAAGTTCAAACCTTTTTTTCTATTATTGGCTCCCTTTTTAAAATACCCAAACAAGATGTATACCAAGACACATTGTAATTAAAATGCCAAAGATTAAGACAAAGAGAGAATCTTAAAAGCATCAAGAGAAAAGAAGTTAATTAACTTACAAGGGAGCTCCCCTGAGACTGTCAGCTGATTCCTCAACAGAACTTTTGCAGGCCAGAAGGTATTTAAAAAATATTCAAAGTGATAAAAAGCAAGGATCTACAACCAATATTACTCTACCCAGCAAAGATACCATTTAGAATCCAAGGACATTAAAGAGCTTACCAAGCAAGAAAAAGCTAAAGGAGTTTATTACCACCAAACCAGTATTATATGAAATGTTAGAGTCCTCTTTAAGAAGAAGGAAAAATATAAAATATGAATAATAAAATAAAAATAAATACATATCTATCAACAACTGAATCAAAAATAAACAAAGAGGCAGAACAAAAACAGACCCATGGATATAGAGAACATTTTGATAGTTGCCAGATAGGAGAGGGGTTTGAAGGACAAGTGAAAAAGTAAAAGAATTAGGAAGTAGAAATTGGTAGCTACAGAATAGTCACGGGGATGTAAAGTACACCATAGGAAATACAAGGTCTATCTGGAAAAAGTCCAGCCAAAAAGTCTCTTTATATGTTAATATAAAGAGAACAGTCTGTGCAACCTCGATATAACCTGTCAGCCAAGGTGAGTGGACTGTGCACATGTATGAACAATTACAACTTCACTGTAGTAGTGAAGGTGGTAGATGCCATTGAGTGAGTATGTATACTGTGTGGCTGTCGCCACATTCAAAATAACAGCAAATAGAATGACAACTCTGCAATGCATTTTGTATTAAGCTTGAACATTCCTCCATGGAAACTATTCTGATGATTCAGAAGACTTTCAGGGATGATGCAGTGAGTATAGTGCAAATAAAAGTGTGGTACAAATGCTTCAAAGAAGGTCTAGAATCTGTTGAAAGTGACCCATGCTCTGGAAGGCCTGAAACAAATAGAATACCTGAGAATGTTGAACATGTATGGGCTGCAACCTACAAAGATTGGAACGACAGTGTGAGAACTAGAAGTTGATCTGGGGATTCCAAAATCTCCTGTGTCTGAGATTTTGATGAGGGATCTGGCATGAAAAGTGTTATGGCAAAATTTGTTCCACAGCTTCTGCTAACAGAGCAGAAGGAATATCATGCTGCCATTGTTAATGACTTGATTGAAACTGCTACCAATTAACCCTCTCTAAAAATAAATAAATTAAACCTTTAATAATAATAATAATAATAATTTAGAAAAATAAATTATAAATAAATAAAGTACCCAGCATGCTTTCATTTTCATCCTAAATCTTGTATTTATGGAAGGCATCATATACATGTTTATATTTCAATCAGTAGCATATTTTAAATTATGTATACACTACACTGTATAGGAAATACTATCAGTTGGATATGTTTATAAGTCCAAAAGATTTGTGTAGTATACACAAAAGAAGCCATGGAACACCTTACAAAGGAGACTTTATGGGTTATAACCTAATAAAAGTTATAAAGGAGATGGCACTATTGGTCTCCACAATCTATGTGGAGTCTATGTAACATCTATTACATGAGGCCAGTCTGGGAATACCAGGAGATGTAGTAAATCTACCTGATGCATAGAAACAAACACAGGGAATCAGCCAAAATGAGACTAGGAAACATGTCCCAAATGAAAGAACAAGATAACTTTAGAGAAGAATTAAAGGAAATGAAGACAAGCAGTCTAGCAGATACAGAGTTTAAAATGCTGGTTGTAAGGATGCTCAATGAACTTATTAACTCAGTGAAAATGTCAATAAAGATATAGAAAACATTAAAAATGGCATAAAACAAAAAAGAACCAATTAAAAATAAAATACAATAACTGAAAGAAAGAATACATCATAGAGAATAAAAAACAGGTTAGATGAAGCAGAGGATTGAATCAGCAATCTGGAAGACAAGGTAGCTGAAAACATCCAATTGGGAAAAAAAATAATTTTAAAATAAAAGGAGAGTTCAAGGGACCTCTGGGACAACATCAATCACACTAACATCCACATCATATGGGTACCAGGACGAGAAGAGAGAGAACAAGCTATTGAAAACTACTTGAAGAAATGATAACTGAAAACTTTCCTATTCTGTCAAAGGAAAATGACATACAAAGTCAGCAAGTACAGAGAATTCCAAAGAAAATGAATACAAAGATGCCCACACCAAGACACATCATAATTAAAATAACAAAGGTTAAAGACAGATAATCTTTAAAGTAGCAAGAGAAAAGCAGTTAAGTAAAAGCTCTCATGAAACCATCAGCTGATTTATCAACAGAAACTTTGTAAGCCAGAAGATATTGGCATGAGATAAGTCAAAGGGATAAAAAGGGACCTGAAACCAAGATTGCTCTACCCACCAATTCTATCATTTAGAGTTGAAGAACATATAGTTTTCTGACAAGAAAAAGCTAAAGGACTTCATTACACTAAACCAGCAACACAAGAAATGTTAAAGGGACTTTTTAAAGTAGAAAACAGCAAATAAATAAATAAACAAATAAAACATGAAAGCAAAAATCTCACTGACAAAGGCAAACAGTAAAAGCAGTGGATCAAAAAATTATAAAGTTAGCACAGATGTTAAATAACAAAAATAAAACATAACTTTAATATAAGCCATAACACCATTAAAGTCCTAGAGGAGAACATAGGCAGGAAAATCTCAGATATTCCACACAGAAATATTTTTACCAATGTGTCCCCTAGAGCAAGGGACATGAATGAAAGAATAAACAAATGGGATCTCATCAAAATAAAAAGCTTCTACATGGCTAAAGAAAACAGCATTAAAGTGAAAAGAGAACCAATTGTATGGGAAAACATATTTGCCAGTGATACCTCAGACAAGTGTTTGATCTCCAAAATATATAAAAAACTCATATGACTCCACTCCAGGAAGACAAACAACCCAACTAAAAAAATGTGCAAAAGACCTGAACAGACACTTCTCCAAGAAGGACATACAGAGGGCCCAGAGGCATAGGAAAAGATGCTCAGCATCACTAGCTATCAGAGAGATGCAAATTAAAACAACAGTGAGATACTACTTCACGCCAGTCAGAATGGCCATCATAAATTAACAAACAACAAGTGCTGATGATGTTGTGGAGAAAAGGGAACCTTAGTACACTGTTGATGGGAATGCAGACTGGTACAGCCACTGTGGAAAACAATATGAAATTTCCTCAAAAAACTAAAAATGGAATTGCCTTTTGACCTGGCAATTCCACTGCTGAGATTATACCCTAAGAACCCTGAAACACCAATTGAAAAGAACCTATGCATGCCAATGTTCATAGCAGTGCAGTTTACAATAGCCAAGTGCCAGAAGCAGCCTAAGTGCTCATCAGTAAATGAGTTGATAAAAAAACTGTGGTACATTTACACAATGAAATACTATGCAGCAGAAAGAAAGAAAGAAGGAGCTCCTAACCTTTGTGGCAGCATGGATGGAACTGGAATGCATTATGTTAAGTGAAATAAACCGGGTGGTGAAAGACAAATACCATATGATCTCACCTACAAGGTGAACATAATCAACAAAACAGATAAGCAAGCAAAATGTAATCAGACATTGAAATAAAGAACAAAGTGACAATAACCAGAGGGGTGGGTAGAAGAGGATAACGGGAAAGAAGAGGAAGGGTCATCAAGGAACATATATAAAGGACCCATGGACAAACCAAAGAGGGGTAGGATTGGGGGCAGGGGTGTGTGGGAGAGCAGTGGGGGGGAATGGGGACATCTGTACTTGAACAACAATAAAAAATTAAAATGATAAATTTTTGTAACCTAAAAAATGCATCAAAGAATAAAATACCTAGGAATAAAATTAACCAAGGAAGTAAAAGACCTAGACTCAGAAAACTATAAGACATTGAAGAAAGAAACTGAAGAAGACACAAATAAATAGAAGCTTATACAATGCTCATGGAGAGGAAGAATTAACATCATTAAAATTCAATACTACCTAAAGAAATCTGTGGATTCAATGCAATACCTATCAAAATACCAATGGTATTTTTCACAGAAATAGAACAAATAATTCTAAAATTTATATGAAACACAAAAGACCCCAAATGACCAAAAAAATATTGAGAAAGAAAGGTAAAGTTAAAGGTACTATGCTACCTGATATTAAACTATCTTACAAGTCTATAGTAATCAAAACAACATAGTACTGGCATAAAAAACAGACATATAGATTAATGGAACAAAATAGAGAGCCCAGCAACAAACCCTATATGGTCAATTAATCTATGGCAAAGGAGAAAAGGATACTAAAGACAGTATCTTCAATAAACTGTGTTGGGAAAATTGAACAGATACATATAAAAGAATGAACTGGATCAATTTCTTATACAATATACAAGAATAAACTCAAATGGTTTAAGCCTTAACTGTAAGACTCAAAACCATAAAACTCCCAAAAGAAAACATAAGCAGTAAACTCTGACATTTCTTTCAGCAATTTTTTTCTGATGTATGTCCTTAGGCAAATGAAACAAAAAATAAATAAATGGGACTACACCAAGTAAAATTTTTGCACACAAAGGAAACCATTAACAAAACAAAAAGACAACCTACTGAATGAAAGAAGATAGTCACCAATTATACATTCAACAAGGGGTTAATATCCAAAATTTATAAAGAATTCATACATCCCAATGCTAGAAAGAAAGACAATCCAATTTAAAAATGGGCAGAGTGCCTGAATAAACACTTGTCCAAAAAGAACATACAAATAGGCAATAGACATACGAAAAGATACTCAATGTCACCAGCCATCAGAGAAATGCAAATTAAAACCACGAGATACTCCTCATAGGCTATCATCAGTACTTCAACAAACAACAAATGTTGACAAAGATGTGAAGAAAAGGGAACTGTAGTGAAAACTCTTGGTAGAATTGTAAATTGATATAGCCACTATAGAAAACAGTATGGAGGGCCCTCAAAAAATTAAAAATTGAACTAGTTGACCCACCAATTCCACTTCAGGGTATTTACTAG
This sequence comes from Carollia perspicillata, assembly GCA_004027735.1. Lineage (NCBI taxonomy): Eukaryota > Metazoa > Chordata > Mammalia > Chiroptera > Phyllostomidae > Carollia > Carollia perspicillata. Next base: position 1,311 of record PVKM010015879.1, on the reverse strand, counting down.
GAGAACTCCTGAACACTACTTTCAAAAAATATATGCACCCTAATATTCACTGCAATGTTATTTACAATGGCCAAGATGTGAAAGCAACCTAAGTGTCCATCAATAAACAAATGGGTAAAGAAGAGGTGGTATATATATTTGTATATGTATTACTATGCCATAAAATGGAATGAAATTTTGCCATTTGGGACAACATGGATGGACCTAGAGGATATTATGCTAAGTGAAATAAGTCAAACAGAGACAAATGCTGTATGATTTCACTGATATCTTGAATTTAAAAACAAACAAACAAAACATAAACAAATTGTTAGATACAAGCTAATGGTCACCAAAGGGAAGTAGTGTTGGGGGGATGGGCAAAAAGGTAAAAGAGATTTTACAGTTATAAAGACAGTCATGGAATGTAAAGTACAACATAGGGAATATAGTCAATAATATTATAATAGCTTTGTATGATATCAAAGGAGTACTAGACTTATTGGGTGATCACTTTGTAAGTTATACAAATGTCTAATCACTGTGTTATACACCCGAAACTCATATTATATGTCAAGTGTAATTGAAAAACATTTAAAAAATCTATGCTGTGCTTTATTTCAGCCTGCATATTGGGCAGCAGAACCCTTCCCCATAGACCAGGAGGTCTAGAGCCTGTGGACTCCCCATATACCACTGTGGGCCCAGGCTCTTTAGATGAATCATGATGGCCACGAGGGCTTTCATGTTGCCTTTACTCGTTCTTGCTTTGCAAGCCCAGGAGTGCAGAGCCAGGAATCATAGAAACACAAAGTAAAAGTTCTGGGAGGGATTTCAGGGCTCATTCAGTCCAATGCCTTCACTTTACAGGTAAAGAAGATAAAGTCCAGGCAAGAGAACAGGTGTGCTCAACGTAGGGCAACAAAAGAGCAGTTAGACTAGAACTTGACTGGCTTGATTTCTAGTCCTGTGGTATTTATAAAACAAGATGGCTGTGAGTCAGTGTCTTTCAGGAGAGCTCTAAGTCATCATTTTCCATGTGCGTTCCTCTCCTGTGTTCTTCTATCAGGCCTGTCTATCTGCATGTCCATCAGTTCATCAAATAGGTACAGATATATTCCATAAACAGCCAAAAATATCATGGAAAGAGTCAGCATAAGTGATGAGTACTTGGAGAGACCCAACTTGAGTTTGCACCTGAAAAATGGACACCCCATAGCCCATTCCCACAATTCCAAGCTGGCTCTGCACACAAGCTGAGTCTCCAGTTTCTGATAAGTGGATGCAGACATACACTAACCTGGTCACTAATTCATCCATTTGAAGCCACCG
>PVKM010015878.1:0-27466 GCA_004027735.1 Carollia perspicillata | reverse complement strand
GAATTCTATTATATGCAGATAATGTTTAATATGTAAGTATTCTGCACAAATAAGTAACATATTCAGCTTCCATGGCTAAAATACAAAATGCTACATTGTTTTTACGATTGCTATAGCAAGCCTCTATGTCCCTAAATTTAGGAAATTTTTTATAATCTTTATGTAGCTGTATCTGGAAGATCCTTTCCCTAAGGTTCTCTGGACTTACTTTATTTTTTAAAAAAGGTCCAAGGACACAAATTGGTAAGAGACAAAAATTAACATTTGCATTTTGTTCTGTTTGTTACCAAAGCCCACCATGCTTTAACTCCTCAGTAAGGGATAGTGTGGGGGTTACCTTACTACAACAGTATGTTCAGAAACTTTCCTGAAATTGGATGAAATGTGTGTTAGACTTTTAATCACTCTTAAGATTTGAATATGTGTGGAGATGTGGGAGAGATTTTTAAGATTTGGAGCACAGTGTACCTAAAGGAATGGAAATACAAGTTATTTAAAGTGCAGTGGGAACATCACTTTGTTTGGAATTATGGTGACACTAAGAGCAAAGGCAGGTACAGGTAGAAAAGCAAGCACATTGTTCAGAACTCATAATAAATTACTACGTAGAATACCAAGATGGTTAATTATTAAGTAACCATTACATACTTTTAAATAAAATAATGAAAATAGATTAGAGCAGTTCTGGAGTCATGGCAAAGTTGAAAGAAGCGTGCAGATATTTCCAATATACCTTCTGACCCCTAGAAGCATGGTTTCCTCCATTACCAATGTCCCCCAACAGAGTGGTACATTTGTTGTAAATGATGATCTTGCATTGATACATTATAATGATCCGAAGTCTATAGTTTACCTTAGGGTTCACTCTTGGTACTTACATTCTGTGGGTTTGTGCAATGTGTAATGTCATGCATTCGTTATTATAATATCATACAAAGTATTTTCACTGCCTAAAAATCCCCTGTATTCTGCCTATCCATTCCCTCCACCTCACCACTAAAATATTTTGAGAATGGAAATATCTTGACAAAATTTGTATTTTAGGAAGATTTAATCTAACAGTGACATTCTCTAAGAATGCGAGGAAACACGTACCAAGAACATTATTTTTTCTTAGTTGTCACTCGGAATATCACTGCATATATTCTTTCATGCAGTGAGTATAAAAAGAAGGTCCTGAGTAAAAATCGGAGGTCAAACTAAGTCTCTGAAGAAAGAACAGGGCGCAAAAAGTAAGAGGAGTTTTCAGTGTAAGTAGTAATAAAAAATGTGATTGGATTCAGTCTATATGTTCTAAATAACAACTATTAGATTAATCCTGTCTTAACAAGTAGGGGGGAATTGAAAGAGAAAGGACATTTTAGACAGAGATAAGTTCAATGTTATGCTGTAATGAATTATTTCATCTAAAATATGAGGTAGAGGTCAATACTTGAATATTTGAAAATAGCCTTAGTAAGGTTACAGCACAGAATTGAAAGGAATGATGCTATGCCTTTCAGCTGGCCCCTGAAAGGGGCCACTGAGTAGGATAAAGACCAACAAGTAAAGCAAAAAATGACAATGCTGCATTTTTATGGAGAAAAAAAAATAGTTTATAGATAATGGAAATTTTAACACTAAAGAATCCTTTTTAAGGACTTTGGAAAATGAAAGACTTGTATATTACTACTTTTTTATTTTGTCTTTTCATTGAAAGAGATTTTTGTTGTGGTTTTTATTTGCTTCTCAAGCACATATTTTCTCCCTATAAACTACAGCCTTCAATAGAAAGCTCAGATTTCTGTTTAAGATTTCTTTCAAGAGTTTTCTATAGTGTTCTTACAAAAAAAAGAGAATACTTTGCTTTTTAAAAAAGAGATTGAAAGCAAAGGAATAGATATTTTACAAATAGTAAAAAATTTAAGCAGTTTGTTATAAACATATAATCCACTTTCTCTTTATAAAAGAGATTGCAAAATAGTGTACAATTTCTAATCTCTCAGAAATGACACAATAAAAACTTGTGATACTTTGAATGAACTCCACGGTTCTCATTAATTACAATAAACTGTATTGTCTGGCAGAACCAACTTTCTTAAAACATTTAAAGCACTACTGTCAAAAATCTGTTTGAGTTGTTATAATTTTCACTTACGACAGCTTACGTTATGCAAAGAATATATCCAAAGTTTGCAAAGAATTAGGTGATGATAACATCACTAATTTGGACCCTATCTTTCCTTAAGGAATTAAAAGGTAGTAGTCCTAAAACATGAATTGATTTTCATAGCATGACATATGTAAAATTGAGTTGTGTGGATTTGAAGTCCATAAAAATATTTCTAAGGCCAAACTGTCTTCATGGAAATTAGTATGCATATTTCTTATTGCTTTATATACTTTCATTTTACTTGATTCCAGTTCCCTTAAAAATCGTGAAGAAAGCTGACTTAGGCTTGGGAATGTATACATCAGGGAAGAGTCCCATGCTGTTGATAGTTGCTGCCTAGGGAAATTTGATCCTTCTAAGTTATACATATACCTTAAATTTTATCTTATATTCAGTGATTGTGTTTGTCTTCACTCTCAAGGACCTCTTTTCAGAATTGTTTAAAACCTAATGAGACAAACCAAAGATATACCTCTACAGTGTTCAGGTATACCACAGTAATAGCAAAGTTGCAGACATGCATGATACTGAATAGGTATGTTATTGACTTAAAGTGAAGACATTTGGGTGCAATACATAAATATGGGCAGGTTTTACTAGACCTCTGTCTTTATTTAGTGGAACTCCATTTCATCTTTAAATCATAGGATTATTGCATGAATCAAATACACAATCAAAAATCAAGAGCAGAAGACTAACATCTGTTTTTAGATAAGAAAAACATTTGGCAGTTATAGCTCAGACATATGAGCTATATTAGGTAAAAGTATAGCTCAGAGTAAGGATGAGCTTAAGGAGGTCTCTTTGTTAAAACATGCTGAGAGGTCACTTTGAATAAGCAACTTCTACACACTCATGGATGATCAAACTTGGGAAACTGAAGTGACCACAGAGATAAGTCTCTGTAATGCAGGTTCTCATTGATCTCATCATTTTGTCCAGGAAAAAGCAGAGACTAAAGGAATACTACTCCCAAGAACATACTTAGAGAATATACTTAGAGAGCAGACCAGTAGCAGAACAGACTCATGGAAAGAGTTCACAGCCCAATGTGAGAATCCTTCTATATGGAAAATGTTATGGTTATTTTAGGGCAGGACACAAAAAGATCTATATGTAGCAATTGAGCAGTACACTGATTTTTATAAATCAGAAAAAAAAGTGACCATGAGGTAACAAAGCTTAAGATCATGTGACCAATAGTCCAATTTTAGAATCCAAATTGAGACCATTATTCTCAGTATTTTCAGTGGTTTTATTTTTATTAAACTGATACAAAGTGTATGGAACATCAGAGGATTATGAGTAATACAATTTTTATTTCTTCATTTACATCCTTATTAGCCAGTAAGTTCTACAATGACTTAATTAAATGTTATTTACCTTCATATCCAGGGTATAAAATAGTATATTTTATAATGTAAGTGCTAACTAAATTTTTGGCAGTGAATGAATGACCCTGTTGGGATTAGAGAACGAAGAAATACATGGAATCTTCAGACTACATAGAAACTCAGTCCAGTGCAGGAAAATGTGAGAAAGGCATGTGCAGAACACAAGAGTAAGAATTCAGTGATTCTTAAACTTTTAAGGTCTTACACACACACACACACACACACACACAAGATGTCCCTCTGCAACTTATCCCCTTGGCTTCATATCCACCTCATGTTCCTAGACAGCACCATACTCAATCTGATTTTAGGTCTTTGCACAGGCTGTTTGATGTGCTTGAAATGCTTTGACTAGCCCCCATCCCTCTTGCCTCCTTTGCCTGGCTGATTGCTGGACAACCTTCCCTTTTCAACATAAAAAAAGAGAAAATGTATCACCCCATGGAAGAAATAATATGCTCACTATTAATATCCTTGTTTGTATATATGTGTGTTCATAATCCTACATACATACATATTTGTGCATGCACACTGCATGAGCACAGTTCAATCAGTCAAGCTTCAGCCATAGAAAAAGACCAACAAGAGATGTAGAGATCTGTTGTGGAGAATTAGCTTGCAGTATTGCAGGGGTTGGCTAGGCAACTTAGAAATCCATGAGGGAAGCTGTCAGGAAAGGGAGGCTAGAACCCTGCTGCCATGGCTGAAACTACTGTTCCCAGGTAGAATTTATTTTTTGTCAGGGAAGCCTCAGCTATGGTATTAAGGAATTTTAGCCAATTAAATCAAGCTTCACCAGATTGGAAAATCTCTTTTACTTTAATTGATTATAGATTTTAATCATATCTATGGAAATTCCTTTAATCAATCACTGAGGACTATAGCCTAGCAAAATTCAAATATTAAGAAATCATCACAATAGTATAAATGGTGTGAATTTATGCATTGACATTATTTTATAGTTAGATAATGCCATAACTCTTTTTCTCAATATGTTAGCATCTAATGTCCAGGATTGAGTTTTTGGATGCTTTGGTTCTTAAAATATGGTGAATGTGTTAAGTATGTGTTATCAGAATTAAATATTTATGAGAATCATTGAAGTAGCAAATTATGTTTCATATAACTGAATTCTCCAAACATATTTACTCATATTTTTGTGGATTTACTAATATAAGCATAACTTATTTTTCCAGTATCCTGGCTGAAATATTTTACTATGATGCTACTTTTCTCTAAAACATTTAATATATGTGTACATATAGATTATGAGTGTATATGTACACTCATATATACTACATAAATATGTACCAATTTACTAGATTCTGCTATTAATACACATGTTATTTCTATATTATGCTCTCAGCCAATGAAAGCCAGTGAATAAAACTGTTGTATATATTCTTAGTCAAAAATTTTTTTGTATCATGTCATCCAGTCAGCCAATAAGCACTATATTAACCTATCTTAAATTCAGAAAGCTGTTAGGCCTCTACTGTTTATTGTAGCTTTATGTTAGTATTTTCTAATTTGTTTAACACTTTTGTACCATGTCTGAAAAAATATGTGTACAAGTGATAACATAATAGCATTGTTTGGTACATCCAAAAAGTAAAGTTCAAGAAGATTTAAAAAATTTATAGTACACATAGAGCTAAAGATGAATTGGAAACTCCATTAGAAATTTATATAATTATCCATACATGTTAGGGATTTAAGAAATATTACTTTTCTCAGGAACATTACCCAATAGCTATAGAAAATGTAGCTGGGAGAAACTGTGGTCCAAGGCATGGCGTCACCTAAGTAGATCAAAGAAATGTGAAGAATGACCACCAATGTGCAACATGAGGACTTAGAGCTCATTCACAGAATTCATTTCCCCGTCCTCTGATGCTGGGCAAAATATGACATGCAAGTACTAAGATATTTTAAATGTGAGCACTGTTTTCTATGTGTCTGGTACTAAATATTGGAAGGATAGGAATAAATCTAACAGAATTGGTTATATCTTCATACAACATAAAAACAAAATTAGAAGTTCGAAGAACAGTCATCTGAGAAGTGAGGACAAGGATACTTGTAAACAGTGCAGTAAGAACAATGGCAAAGGCCTATCATCAGAACACATCTCCATGTGAAAAGAACAGCATGAAAAAGAAGAAGAAGAGAAACTTTTTTGTCATACGGGGTTAGGTTGGTCACAAAGGAATGGTAGAGTTTACTGAACAAAGAGAAGGTGAGGAGGTATTGGGAAGGCTGCAGTACTGTTGGCAGACCGTTTGCAGCCAAGTAAACAGCCTCGTTGCTCTGGAAGATTTGGGTACAGATTGGTCAGTGATGAGGCTGGGAACGTAGGTGGTGACCAAAGTGTGGAGGAACATAAATGCAATAAGACAAACTCTAGAATTTATTCTTATAGAAAACAATTCCTGTAAGAGTCATCAGAATAGTGAATGGTGACAAGAATAATTAAACATGAGAATTTGAGAGAACACTTTAACTTAATAAATATATTAATGCATTACTTAATATAATGGACAGAAAAAATTATTTATTTTAGAGTTAATAGTAACACACAAGGCCAGTATTCTAAGAAAAATGATTTGGTTTAATGAATTAATTTGTAAACCTACTGAGCAAGGTACTGAATGCTATGTCAGGTACTACTAGGCTTAGCACACTGCCACCTTTCAAAAAGTGAAATGGAATAATGGGACTTGTCAAGAATCTGAAGTAATAAATGTCATTAAACCCAAGAGACAAGGAGATGGCTTTGCTTTCATTTACCCAAGGACCTAGAGTCCCAGTTTCTCAGAATAATCTAAAAGCCTATTAATAAATTTACATTTAAAATAATGAATACATTAGTTAATGCCTGATTCAGACATCCCATTATAAGAAAGCAGGAAGTTTTCCTAGATGATTGGTCTTTCAAAGATGTATGGGGAAACACCCTTCTCCTAATCACTGAATTAAATGGAATTTGCTAGCATTGATTTAATCAGTACCCTGTAATCAAATCAGGCATGAAATCAAGTTTTAATTATATATCATTCTCCCTATTATGAACAAATTGCCAAATCTCTGGAAACACCTATAAGTATGGGGGAGGATGGCTAAAGATGTGGGAAGCAAATAGCTTATACAGTAAAACAGAAAAACAATTAGATTTCTCCCAGTTTACAAAGTTATTCAGCCTTCTTTTTTAAACTCTCTTGAAAGAACCTAGATTCTTTCCTATCGTACGTGTTAAACCTGCTCTAAAGGGCTATAGCAAAAAGAAAGATAAAACTATTTGTTTTCCATGAAATCTCCCTTAAAAATGCTTCAAATTGTTTTTGAAGCTACTATTTAAACAAATGAAAAGGACTTTCTAGTTTTCTGTAACTATTCTTACTTAATCATCTGGTGAAAAGTCATTTTATTTAAAAAGTTAACTTAATTATAAAAATTTTGCTCCCTTCTAGGTAAAGTAATCTTTAGGGTTAAACATAAGCCATGCCAAATCCTTTACTTAAATATTCACATTAAATTCTAAGCAAACCTATGAAAAAGTTACATTTCATTTTATAGATAAGAAAGAAGAGATAAGCTACTAAGTAGCAAATGTGAAATCAAGATGTGACTGATTCCAGAAACCTGTATTTCATATTATCAAATATTATAAAAGTAATTTTCCCAATACAGGGTTTATTATTTTGCCTGTTCAGGATGCCAACAAGGCAGGTAATGGACAGGGGGCAAAGTGCCCTCTCAGGCTAGCTGAGCTCTGGTAAATTAAACCTTTCCAAACCCAGAAGTCAGACAAAGATTTTGATTGTCATATCAAGTCATTCAATTAAAAAAAATGTCAATGACTCTGTTTTTTCATCAATCCAACAATACGCAAATGAAATTATTGAGCATAATCAATGTATTTTATTAAAGGGATTTATGGTATCAAAACCAGAAAAAAAATGCCCCTATTACTAATTTTATTTTGGTTTTTATAAAACTGAGAATATAAAAGTTTAATAATGAACAGACTAATGTTCAACTGTTTATTAACTTACTGCCGAATTTTGCTTTGGAATAGAACACTGACTTGGGTATTTTGTTATGAAAAAAGAAAGTTTACATATAATCCTGAGATCTCAAAAACTATATCATTTCTAGAGAGAATTTATTCCAAGTAGAGTTTTATGCTAAAGAAAAAAAAATAGTCTGTTTAATGGTTGAAGAATCTGACTAGTATAATTTAACGAGAAAATAACAGAAATGATCAGTAGACAGAGAGGTGTATCAGACAAACTACAACTAAGTGAATAACAAGAATAAGGCATTAAGGCCAAAAATTGACAACCATTTTAAAAAGAAAGGATCTTAGCAGAAAGTGGCAAGGGCAATATTTGGCCTATATTTTCTTCTCTGGTTATGAGAAAACAATATCACTATATGTAGAATTCTAAAACAAAAAATTGTAACCCTAGAATTGGGGATTACAGTTGTAATTTTAATTTTAACTAAGAATTGTAATTTTAATGAAGCCATCATTTACATGAGAAAAATAGTAAATCTTCTCAGACATAGGGAGAAACTTAAGATACCATTTTGAAAATATGATCTAACTGTATTTTTAGAAAATATACACTAAATAAAGATCTCTTAATAAAGAGATAATAAAGATCTCTTTTGCATATAAAATGCCTTTTACTGTTGTTCTATTACAGTTGTCCCAATTTTCCACCATTGCTGCCCCTGCCTTGCTGACCCTCCCCCAATAGTCAACCCTGTTGTCCCCATGCTGTTGTCCACGTCCATGCCACATTCATACCTGTTCCTTGACTAGACCCTTCCCCTTCTTTCCCTCTTTAATCCTCTCCCCTTTCCCTTCTGTCCCCCATCAGCCTGCTCCTTGTTTCCAGGCCTCAGGTTCTGTTTTGCTCATGCATTTGTTTCATTCATTAGGTTCCTCTTACAGGTGAGATCATATTGTGTTTTCTTTCCCCACCTGTCTTATTTCACTTGGCACAATACTCTCCAGTTCCTGATGTAATAAAAGCTTATTTTCATTAACTTAATAATATTTATTGCACTGTAACTATGTACTAAGCTGTGTACTGGGAGTAAGATATACAAAGATGATCAAGATTTATTATTTTTTTTCCTGCAGAGAGGTCAGGAAAAATAACATATTAGCATATAACAAAAATACAATATAGTTAGAGCTAAAAGAAGGGTGCAATTAAAACTTAAATGGGGTAGATTTATGGAAATAAGAAGGAGGTTGATCTAAGCAAGTTATAGAGAAGGTATCACTTTTGAAAATGAATGGGAATTTGCTAGATGAAAAAGGGGACAATGTAGATAAGGGAAGAAGATTAGAAGTGGGACTACCGGCTGAACAAAGTAGCATAAACAAAGTCAAAAATGAATAAAATTCTTTGCAAATTTGGGGATCTGTGATTTGGTGAAAGAATTGAGTAAATGGTCAAAAGAGATAAATGTGGGAATTCAATCAGGAGTCTAGGTCTGATAGATTTTATATGATCTTATATGCTGTAATAATGAATTGTATTATTTATTCTAAAGTAGGTAACATAACAAAACTTGAAGAACATATAGAAGTTAATTATATACTGTAGATGCTATATTTTATCAAATACTGCATTCAGTTAATTCATGGAAAACTTTAAGCTCATACTACCACTTCTATGAAAACATGTAATTAATTTTATTATTTTAGCCATAGACTTTCAGTTAATTTCTAGATTTTTGTTGTTGTCTTTCAGATATAGTATCCATATTTGTTTCTTGTAAGTTGAAAGACTATTCACAATATACAGAGAGGTCTTTCCAGAAAGTATCAAGAGATGTACTATGAAAAATAGAGACATTCATTGAAAAAGATGCAAGATACAAGAAATATTGTACACAGGACAATGATGCCTCAGTTCCCTTCAAAATAGGCACCTTGAGACCTTATACAATTCTCCCAATCACCATCAGGTGCCCCATTGTATTTTCCTGAACCTTACTGATGGTTTGATATATCTTCTCTTTCAAAGGTGATTTTAGTTTTGGAAAAAGCCGTAAGTCACAGAATGCCAAATTTGGGCTTTGTGGGGCTGATTCACATGGATAATTTGAAGTTTGCCAAAAAACCCTGTACAAGACATGATGTGTGAGCAGGCATGTTGTTGTGATGAGGCTACCAGTCACCAGTTTCTCATAGCCGCAGGTTTCTGAATCATCTGAATAGTTTCCATGGAAGAATGCTTGCCCTGGCTGGTGTGGCTCAGTGGACCAAGTGCTGGCCTACAAACCATGGAAGAATGCTCAAGCTTAACACGAAATTTGATGCAGATTTGCTGCTCTACTCACTGAGTTATTTTGAATGCTATCACCACACTCACTGTACACATGCTCATTGAACGGTGTCTACCACTCCCAATGACTAGTACAGTGAAGTTGTCATTGTTCAGGTATGTTTATTCCAGTCCACTCTCCTTGGCTGCCAGGTTACATCAATGTCACATTTTCATTATATTAACAGTGGTTTGATTTTTTCTTAATAGACATCACATTTTTTTTTTTTAAGATTCTGTTTGTTTATTTTTGGAGAGAGAGGAAAAGAGGGAGAAAAAGAGGGAGAGAAACATCAATTGGTTTCTTTTCACACATGCCCAGCTGGGGACTGGGCCCATATTCTAGGGATGTGCTCTTATCGGGAATCATACTTGTGAAGTCGCATTTTGGGGGGCACTCAATCAACTGAGCCCCACTGGCTGTGAACCTTACACCAGTATTCTATCCTCTGAGAGATGCAACAAGTAGCCTTTTTCAAAATTAGCATATAGATATTCATTGCTCATTTAATAAGTGTTGTATAGCTTTCTTTTTTCCACCTAGCTCCATGGATTTACATTTCAAATGGTGCCAGGATTTGTAAAAATACATAAATAGTAAAAATCCCACTATTCTTTCAAATATATTTTAAAAGCATATGAGTGCATTAAATAGAAACATTGCACTAGAATATTCTATTTAAATTTTGTATAGAAGAATGTTTTTCAATTTTTTTTACTCTGAAAAATAGTTAGAACCAATGAATTGATGCCTTAAAAAGTTACAAGTTTATTTCCTATTTTGAAGTCTTTATTAACATGTAGCAATGAACCTTTGTTTCTTCCACCCTTTAAGTACACTTTATATTGATAACAGGAATCTCTCCGCCTGCCGTGTACAGACAGACCCATTTCCACAATTCAATTTAATTCTCTCTTCCTGTCACACAAAGCTAAGGTTACTGAACTGCAACAGATCTCTGTGTGCATAGGTACTCTCTTGAAGTACATATCATGACATCAAATTCAATGTCATTTTCAAGTAGATTAAGGTGCCACTAGAGTGAATAAACAGCCCACTCTTGTAGAGATGATGGGTTTTCTATTAAAAAAAAGAGCAACCAGTGCACATATCTGAACTCAGAGATCACCTCCCTCTCTATACAGAACTTTCAAGGCTCCACAGGGTCCCTGGTTTCATGGGTTGTGCACGAGCAGGCCTATTTACTCCCACTGTGGCAAGCATATGTCTCTGGTGTTCATGTACAGTTTACAGCTTTGTCAAGCTTCAATTGCTGCAAATGTCTGCTTTTCTGTACTTGATTATACCTTTTGTTCATGCTTGTGCTCAAAGCATTTAAGTCAGAGGTTCTCAAGGACTCACACAGAAAAGGGCAAGTGGGAAGTGAGACGTGCATGTGGCACAGACTCTCAGACCCTGGCTGGGATGCCAACGTATGGCTCACAAGACGCACTGGGAGTAAAACGGCCCTCCAAACTGGTTACCAAGTATAAACACTGTACTGTCTTTGCTTTGCTTAGCAGACAGCTGCTGAGATTTTTCTCTATCTTAGTGTAGGCGACGTTATAGAAAAATAAGTACCTATAGACATCCTTCGGAATTTGTCTTTAGCAAATTTGTCTATATGTAACAATACAAAGTGGCTACAAACTCCACTTTGACAAAGACAAGATTTCTGTTACTATTGGTTCCACAATATGTTTCATTAATTTAAACCACAAGCTCTTCCGGCACACTAACATTTATATCCACCCTATTTTAAACATTGATCCCTAGAAAAGAAAACCCAGGGCAAGAATTATTGTTAGTTCTTGATTTAAGAGGTACAATCTCAGGACAATGAAATTAAAGTAAGTGAAAGGTAAAACAGGAAAGGATGGAAAGCAACACAAGTGGCAACCAGTATTCTCACTTCACAACATACAACATGAATCAGCAATGGGAAGGAGGAAAAACAGCATGTCAAGTTGCCCAAATTCCTCTAAATTTCCTTCTCATGAGTAAAAACTCCACTTCACTTCTGATATGCATGTGCTTGTTCTTACTTCAGAAGCCAGACCACCTGCCCTGTTGTGGGTGCTTCACTCAACTAGAAAATGGTAGGAAAGGCAGAAAGTGAAATCATGAAGTATTTTGGTTCAGTTGCATAGTGATAGTAAACGAGATGGCCCAGCCCTACTAGGCAAACATCTAGTACACCCCAGGCAACAAAATCACATGGACTCAAGCTGTGTTCAGTGGCAGCTAAGCCAGAAGATGTGGCTGTGAGTCTTGGAAATGATGGTCCTGAGTTAATGAGAGGAGTCACTGAAATATGGCCACTGTTCAACCAACTCTATAGGATATATTGACAACTCTATAGGATATATTGTTTCTCTTAGGTCTCTTTGATGTTACCCATTTGGGAAGAGATACATGATTACTGATAATCATGATCAACAAGTATTTTCATTTTTAGTATTTTAAAAGGATACAAATAACTAATATTCTCTCAGTATTAATTTGTCTAATTTCTGTGTATGGAAAATCTATTAAGACTAAAATCTCACACTCGAGATTGACAGTTTATCTGCAAATACCTACAAGTATATAAAAAGAGTATGATCTTAATGGATTCTATGAAGTGACTTCAGGATAGTACAGAAGACAGAAAAGAGAAAGCATCAAATAAAGCTTGGAGGTAGCATACAATTATTTAAGGAGAAGAGTGTTAACCCAGTCTCAAAGGATAAGAAAGGAATAAAGCAGGTGGAAAACACAGACAATTTCATTAAAGGAAATGAAAACAGATTGTTTAAAAAGTAATGGAGGAATGATAATGTTGGTGTATCATGAGGTGAGAAGATGTTTTACTTGAGGCATTGTAAGAGTTGAATTTGGGGTCTTGCACTTGCTTTAAGAATTTTAGCTTAGTCCCGAAGGCAATGAGCAGCCATCAAGAAACATGCAGATCACTGACAATACAAGTCTGGATTTTTTAATATCACTCTAGTTGTACAGCAAAACCAATTAGAAATATCCACCGGGCAGAGATTAGTGAGGATTTTGTTGTGTGGAAATAGATGGAAACCCAACAAATGAGAACAAGCAAAGGCTACTGATTGAGAGTTTGCTCTAGCAAGGTAGTCAGCCACTGTCACTTGCATTTTGGCAGAGCCTGGAAAACAGACAGAGGGGTGGGGCAACTTTACAGTGGAAAACAGGAAGTCTTCCTGTGTGTCCTGGTTGGAGTCCTTTGGCCTGGGGAAGCTGGAGATGGGCTACCTGGAGGTGGGTGTCCTGAGCATTTCTGAAAGGTACAGACTTGGCTTTTTGTGGTTAGTTCTAAGTTAGAAGCAGGGACAGAAATGAGGTACTCTGTTAATATTAATCAAATCCTGGCCATTATGGTCCCATAGATTTGGAAATTATCATTTATCTCCCTGGAGTATCGCTAGGGATAATGCTTTGACTTTCTTCAAGTGTGACTTATAGAGGCCTGGCTTCCTGGGCTGTTTATTATAGGTAAGAGATCTGGTTTCCTGGGCAGGTTCCTGCAGGTTTGGGGACAGACTTTTATTCTTTGTTAAATTTTATTAATTAAGTTATTTATTTTCCATCACCATTTATCCATCTCGTATACTATTTCACCTCCACCCATGCTCCTCCACCCCCACAATTACCATGCAGTTGGCCATGTCCACGAATTTCTTTCCCCTCTTTTCACTTGATTCTCCACTCCCAACCCTTCCCTGAGCCGTGAGCCTTCTCTCTATCTGTGACAGTTTCTATTTCTATACACGGTCTGGCCATTGTCCGTTTTTGTGCTCTGTTCTTCATTCGGTCTAGCACAGTTAAGGACTGGTGTAGTATACATAAGACTGAAAAGTAAAGCAGGGATAGTGGGGATAGAATAAGAAAGACATTAAAGAAGAAGCAATGATGAGAATTTTGCAATAACTTGTATATAAGGGAAGGGGGGATACAGAAACCTATTTCTGTTTACTAATTTTACCCCTGGTGTAGCAGTAATCAGAGCAAGAGGGACACAGGCAACACAATAAGAAATGAACAGTGGGATTACATTCAACTATGAAACTTCTGCATAGAAAAGAAACTGTTAACAAAATAAGGCAAACAATGGAGTAGGGAAATACATTAACAAACTATATACCTGGTAATGGCCTAATATATAAAATCCATAAAGAAGTCATACAATTAAATAGCAAAACCCCCCAAATAATCCAATTTAAAAAATGGGAAAAGAGTCTAAATAGACATTTCTTCAAAGAAGATACATGAATGACCAAAAATTACCTTAAAAAGTACTCAACTCTACTAATCATTAGGGAAATGCAAATCAAAATTACAATGAGCTACCACCTCATACCTGTTATAAATGGCTGTGATCAAGAAGACAAGGAACAATAGGTGCTGGTGAGGATGTGGTAAAAAGGGAATTCTTTTTATTTTTAAGATTTTATTTATTTGTCTTTAGAGGGGAAGGGAAGGAGAGAGGGAGAGAAACATCCATGTATGGTTGCCTCTCGTGTGTCCCCTGCCAGGAACTGGCCTGCAACCCAGGCATGTGCCCTGACTGGGAATCTAATTGCGATCCTTTGGTTCGCAGGCCAGCATTCAATCCACTGAGCTACACCAGCCAGGGCGGGAATTCTTATAATTGTTGGTGGCTTGTAAATTGATCCAGTTACTATGCAAACAGTATAGAGGTTTTTCAAAATACTAAAAATAGAACTACCATATGATTCAGCAATTTCATTTCTAGAAAAGACTGAAGGCAATGAAAACACTGTGTCAAAACAATATCTGTGTCTCATGTTCATAGCAACATTATTTATAATAATGAAGGCATGTTAATAACCCAAGTGTCCACTGGCCAATGAATGGGTAAAGAAGTAGTGATACACACACCCACAAGAATATTATTCAGGCATAAAAAGGAAGAAAGATCCTGCTATTTGCAACAACATGGGAAAACTCTGAGTATATAATACTAAAGGGAATAAGACAAAAAACAAAAAACAAATTCTAAATGATCTTACTTATATGTGGAATCTAAAAAAAAAAACCTCACAAGAAAAGAGACCAGAGTTGTGATTACCAGAGTTGGAGGGGTAGGGGAATTGGATGAATGTAGTCAAAAGGTTATAAACTTCCAGTGTTAATATAAATAAGTGCTAGGATGTATGTACAACATGATGACTATAGTTAGT
This sequence comes from Carollia perspicillata, assembly GCA_004027735.1. NCBI lineage: Eukaryota > Metazoa > Chordata > Mammalia > Chiroptera > Phyllostomidae > Carollia > Carollia perspicillata. The sequence continues at coordinate 12,356 of PVKM010015878.1, read as the reverse complement.
GATTCTGAATGGTATATTTGAAAGTTATTAAGGTAGTAAATTTTAAGAGTCCTTATTACAAGAAAAAAAAAGCATGTTCTTCCTTTTCTATTTCTTGGTGTATGTGTGGGATGATGGTTGTTAACTAAAATGGTAACCATTTTACAATATGCGTGTGTCATTATGCTGTGCACCTTGCTTATACACTGCTACATGTCAATTATATTTCAATAAAACTGAGAAAAAAATACAAATAACTATACTTTTATTGCTTTTGTAATATTTTCTTGAAAAACCCTGCTATCCACATTGAAAATAATACTATAGTACGAATTAACTTTAAAAAACACCAGCCTATAAGAAATTCATTATTCTCTTCTACTAATTTTCTCTTAAAAATCTAAAACTTCTGTTATTATTATTAAAATGATAGAAATACCTGTGAATTTTCTAAATATTCTTGAGGATTTTAGGATATAATAGAAAATATTCTTGTTTCCTTATTTTTAATAAAATTATTTGCAATAGTAAAATAAATTCATATACATTATTACATAGGATTTTAAAACATACTGAATGATACTCTGCTTTGAAGGACATTCACTTCTATAAACAGAACTTTTGTTCGTATCAATGGAATTTGCTGTTTTACTAAAAGAAAAGCATAGAATGTATTTACAAATTGTGAACTCTTAAGATCAGGAACAGAGGGAGGCAACCCACAAAGAGAGAAGTTAACAAACAGAAGTTTGAGAGAGTTAGAAATTATTGACATATACTTTAGCTGTTTTTCTTAAAAGGAATAAAACTATTGTGGAAATATTTTATAGATAATAGAAACTTACTGAAAGTCTACAAGCTGATACATTCCTCTAGGAAAAGTAATATGTGGTAACAATGTGAAAGACATAATATATTGTGCAATTCAACAAAGCCAATGGGAAATTGTATTGAGTACATTCAACTATGCTTAAATCACAAAATCAATAAAGCTTTGCCTCTTTATGGGAAGGCCTTCAGAAGATAAATTTCAGGGTACCAACACTAAATGATAATTTTTTTATCTGCAGCATACTGAAAATAAAACATTATTGGGTGGTACTGAAAACATCTTTGAACATTACAAAATTTTGAAGAATATTTAGACATCACCATCCTTAATAAACATTTACTAAGTATCTAGTGCATATATAACACTATGCTTGATCTCTGGGTATATGACTTTATTTTGAGGTTTTTCTGTTGTATTTTGACCTATGCTAACAGAAACCCCAAAGATACAAGAGTAATAATAATTCAAACTCTTCTCTTAGCCTGGGCTATTTTTTCCGTTATTTCATATAATAATTATACAACATATTTAGACAAATATGTTACTACATAACTTATTTTTTTTCTTTCATGAAATGAATTCATCCTGAAGTTAAATGCTGGGTCAGTCTGTGTTGTTAGTCTTTGAAACACAATATACATTTAACAGCTAAAAAGAGAAGGAAATAAACTGTGTGCATGCACTCTAAAAATTCCCCACGTTATTTCATAAGCACAGTCAAATCATTAGGGTGACATGGAATAAACTAAGATACAGATCAAGATGACTGTGATAAGCCTTAAAACACGCACTTAATAGCAGCAGCCTAAAAACGCTATTGCGGTAATCTAACAGGGTAATGACTACATTTTTATAGATTCCATTATTTACAATATAAATAAAATTCTAAAACTATTTTATGGCGAATGACAGATGGATACATGAGAAATAGAACTAGTTTTTCACTGCTGAGATAAAAGGCAATCATATAAAGGCTGTTTCGCCACTCACAGTCCATCTTTCCTCTTATGATGCATGTACCCACATATGTGCTCTCTACGACATAGAACAAAGTAATAAAATAATAGTCAAAAGCAAAAATCAGAACATGAAACAAATACGATTTGGTCTGTAAAAAATCCCTGTTAACACCTCAGTACAGGTCAACATTTAAGATATTTTTTTCTTTTTTTAATAACATTTTATTTTGAAAGTGTTTTCCTGTATAGAGAAAAATCTATTTTTATTACAGTATCAAAAGCTCAATGCCATTTAAGAACAAAAAAGTTTAAGTATGAAAATAGGCAATACACTTTCCCTAGGGGAATTACATTTCCCTATTTTCTCTCTTAATTAGTTTCAAAGGAGTATCAGTCCACCACTAAAGTCTCTGCTCTATAACAATAGTACATATTGGTCAATTTCATTGTATTTGTTTTGACAAACCTTACACATTATGGTCCTGAACAGTCTTGAATATGAGTTAAAGTACTCATTTAATACCAAGTTATCCTTTTAAATTTAGCCTATCGCAGTAAGTAAACATGATTATTTAAGTTTTATTTCATCTGAACTCTGTACAGCTTGTTATTTTTACTTTTTTGTAATGTGATATATTTAATGTTTTCAATGTGAGACTTTTAGAAATGTAAAGTATCTGCTTTTAGAATAGCATAAATTACTTTTCAGGTGATGATGTATCACCTCAATTAGATATTGGAAGGAGAGACACTTTAAATGTAGCCTTTAGTACATTTCTTAGAAGCTATTGAAAATAAGTTTCCTTATCAGCTATGCCACCATCTGAAAATCTTAAGGTTTCTATCAAATGCTATTATACTTTTACAAACAGATATACCATCTAACCACAGTGGCCCAAAGAATACTCAATGTAGTTGCCTGGCATTTGGCACTTTTGAAAACGTTTTTTAAGTTCTGGATCAGTGCATTTTTTTTTCATTAATTGTCTACTTACTCTAATGATGCCACCTGTAAATGTGCTGACAATCTATTGTCATCCCTGAAAATGGCTTACCACACTTATACATGTGTGTTTTTCCAACATGATTGGCTCTTCAAAAAAAGAGTGAACATATTCACTGATAGATCAAGGAGGGACTTACCTTCACATATGATGACTCTCTTCAAGGAAAAGATTGAGGGCTCAACTAACTACTGATGGTTTTACTCTAAGCAAATTTGCACATATTTGAGCCTATCTCTCTGAAGTAAGATGTCTAAGTGTTTTTAATAAGATTAGATTCTGCATTGCTACACATTTTATTTTAAGACTCTCTATTGTGGTGAATATTAATATTTAGTGTGCCTGTCTTACAGTAAGTATCACAGGTAAAAATTTATGTGGCATAAAAATAGAGCTTTTCCCATTAGATAGCTAGGAAAATTATGCACATAAAATGTTATCAAATTTTAGAAATCTGTTGGTTCCCAAACATTTATTGATTAGTTAGGAAAACGAGCTACTTACTATCCAGTGATCAACAGAAAAGATAATAATTGATGCTTTGGTATTTCTTGATTTGTGAGTAACACTGTATTACATCTTATGAAAGATATTAAGAATAATTGAAATGTATATGTAAATGGGAAGTACAGGACAACTACATATGAAGATGTAGGACATAAAATTTGTCAAATGCCTATAAAAAATATGTACTTAAGCTTTGAAAGAGATATTGAGTTCATTGGGATGACTATCTGCCCCAAAGTCTTGTAATTGTTAAAATGAGTGTATCTATAAAGGATTTTAAAATAGGTGCTTTGAAGTTTAGAGGAGACAATGGTTGGAGTAGGGGTGGGAAATGACTCCAGTCTAGAGCCAAGATTTACACAAAATCTCAGAACAAATATCCAAAATGTATCAACAGGAAAACAGCCACATTAGCTGGTCTGGAATGGAACTTCTCCCCAGACTGCGAGGAAAGGGAAGTGTAATTACATGAGAGACGGTAATAAGAAGCAGGTGACATACATTAGATGAAAGATACTAAGGGTTTTCAGGAACAACTATAAAGGACACATGGACAAAACCAGGGGGCGGTGTGGAATTAGGGGAGGGAAGTGGGGATGGCTAGGTAGGGTAGGGTAGGGTAGGGAGGGAAGTGGGGATGGCTAGGGGGGGTAAATGTACACAACTGTACTTGAACAACAATAAAATAATCTTTTGAAAAAGAGAGGTACTAAGGAGCTTGGGTTTGAAAATAATGGCAAGAACATGCCACTTTTTAATAAAGAAAAAATAAATTGTTATATCTACATAGTTTACAAATCTCATACCCTATGCAAAGTTTTTAAGTTAGGAAATCTCTTAGGCAATACACACTGTGCTTGGGTGTCAAGGCTACAAAGTACTCTGTAATGCCAGGGAACTACTCTTCCCATCCATGAATGAAAATGTGGGAATTCCAGGGATGTCAATGCTTATCAGGATTTTTTGACAAGATCATGAAAGGTAGGCTTGGCAATTTTCCTTGAAGAAGTGATAAATGGATCATGCATCACTTCTTTAATGTGTTTCATTAATACATGTAAGGTTCTTGGGTGTGACTAATGGTTTCAAATAATAGAATACTTAATATTTGTGTCTAAAGAACATTAGGGACACTAGAGCATGGTTTGGGTCAACATCACAATGAAGTGAAGACATTGGGATTAATATTTGGATAGAGGAATGTATTAATATGATCTGAATCTATTAGAAGTAAAGATCACTATAGAAAACTGCGTTCAAATTTTTACCTCATAGACAAGATTCATTATTAAATGTTGGAATTTCTGAATACTAAATTGTGGCCTTTTTTCACTTTACATCTTCTCTTGGAATGATCTCATCCATGCCCATTATTCCAATTATATGCATATTAATGATATGTTTTATCTCAAGCCCAAGCATGTCTCATAAGTCTTGGTCTCAAGAATACACTTGTGTACTTAAAATTTATGCATGGATGTTCCAAAGTCACCTGAAGCTCAACAAATCTCAAAACAAATTTAAGATCTTCCCCACACTCATTATCATATTTTGCCATGTATAATGTGTACCGATGTTTTTGGCCCAAACCTTTAGGAAAAAAAGATATTTTGTTTTAATATTTTAATTCATTCATTCATTCATTCATTTATATTTAGATACTTGTTTTTGTATTATAAAAGAATTTTAGCATTTTTTGAATATATGGTACAAGAAATTTTATGTAACAAATAATTATAAAACACAAGAAAAGGTGCAAGATATTTCAGGTATTACCCATGTATAATGCTCTTCTTTATTTTTTCCTCAAAAATCTGGGCAAAAACATGTTCATTATACACAGAAAAATATGGTATTTTTTATTGTTTTGAGTCTACTGAATTGCAACAGCATTTACATAAAAGTAAGAAAACTAAAAGCTTGGATTAATCCTCACATATATATCTTTGGTTTTAAAGTACTTCATAATGTATTTCTGATGTTTTGTTTATGATAATTTTATATCTCAATGTAAATTCTTTAGAATTTTATTTTCTTCATTTTTGTAAGTTTTGAAATGTTCTGTTGAAAGTGAAGTCAGCATCACAGCAAAGTGAGAAGACAATTTTTAAAATCTCCTCTTAAATTTACAGCTAGTCAAACATCTGTAATCCAACAAAAGTTTCTTGGCCCAGCATACAAACAGGCCTGAGAAAACCTCACATCTGTACTTCTGAAGGTGGGCGTTTTGTGACAGGTGGGGAAGTGGGACAGGGGAAGTCCAGGGACAGGTCTGCCGACAGTTCCCTGGCTGCCATGACTCCAATTAGCAGTGGTGGAGGAGTCAGGGCACAGCTCCACACTGCGCCTGGTTAGGGTAATTGGCAGAGCCTCTGTAGTGCTGAGAATCCAGCTCTCTCTCCTCCCCACTGCGGCTAAATTGGTAGCAGTGTCTGAGATATCTAAGGCCTGTCAGCTATAGTACAGCCATGCTAACACCCATAAGGAACAAGGAAGCAGCACTGCAGACTTGTGAACCCAACTCTGCACAACCAGCCCCACCCCCACCCCAGGGGTTGTGTCTTGAGACTGAGGCAACCCCAACTCAGAGGTGACAACCACCATACCAGTCACCAGGATGGTGTTTTCCATAACTACAACAATGTCCATCTACTATGACACTGGACATTTAAGTTGCACAGTTGAAAGAAAACAAAAACTTCCACCATAGTACCGTCTACTGGAAAACAAAAATAAGGCCTCTAATTAACAATCTGTTGAGTTGTTAAGAGTTCACCATTTCAAATGTGCTGACCCAAAACATCCTTCCAGTACCATTAGTAATCAAGGAAACATGGTAGCACAAAAAGAAAACCATGAGGCTCTGGAAGCCAAACTCAACATCAGGAAGATTACGATTTCAATGACAGAAATTCAAGACAGCAGTTGTGAAGAAACTCAAGGAGATAAAAAACAACAACAACTCAGAAAGTCAGTTCAATGAGCTCTGTAATAAAATGAATGAGTAAAATAAGTACTTCACCAGTGATACTGGAAATATAAAACAACCCAGAAATTCTAGAGCTGAAAACTCAATAAATAAGATAAAAATTCATTAAAAAGCACTGGAAACAGTGCATTCCAGGTGAAAGAGAAAATGAATGGGCTCTAAGACAGAAATCTAGAAGTAATTCAATTAGAAAAAGGGAGAGAACTAAGGTTTTTAATAAATGAGAGAACTCTGAAAAGTGACTCCATTAGAAAGGGCAACATATTGATAAAGGTATCCCAGAAGGAGAAGAAAGGGAGAAGGGAATAAAGAAACTATTCAAAAAAATAATTCATAAAAACTTCCCAAACCTAGGGCAAGAATTAAACATTGAAGTGTAAGAAATGACAGAAAACCTAATTATCTCAATATAGAAAGATCTTTTCCAAGATGCATTGTATTAAAATTGTCAATGAAAGTTAATGATAAAGAAAGAATTCTCAAAGCAAACTGAAGGGAAAAAAGTAACCTATGAAGAAACCCCCATCAGAATATTGACAAATTTCTCCATAGACACCCTATAGTCCAGAAGAGAGTGCCATGATATGTTCAAAATATTGCAAGGGCAAAAACACCAGATAAGAATAATATAGCCAACAAAGTTATTTTTAGATATGAAAGAAAAATAAAGGCTTTCCAAAATAAAATCTGGAACTTAACCACCATAAAATCTACATTACAATAAATGTTGAGAGAAGCTTTTCTACACGAAACAAAAAGATGAGAGTATGTAAAACTTTGTGTAAGGTGACAAACAGAAGCAGTCAATTTCAACTCTATTTCAGAACAGGGTATTAAACACTTCGTATATAACACAAAGGTTACAAGGGCAAACAAAGGGGAATAGGACTATAGTTACTACGATTTGGAAATGAATGCACAATGAGAAAGGGATAATTTGTGACAACAAAAACATAAAGAGAGGAAAAGAATATAACTTAAAGTCAGATAAAGTTGAGATGTTACCACAACAAAAAGAACTATGTTGACTAGGAGACATTTTAAATGAACGTTATGATAATCACAAAACAGAAATCCAGAGCTGATCCACCAAACGTGAAAAAAGAGGAATCCGAAAAATATCCTTAAAACAAAAACAAAACCCACCAAACTGAAAGAACAGATAGAAACACATGGGAAAAGAAACGAAGGAGGTTCAGAGCAACCAGAAAACAAAACATCAAATGGCTGTCCTAAGTCTTCACATATCAAGAATCATCTTAAATGTAAATGGACTGATCACACCAATCAAAAGCACAGAGTAGCTGGATGGATTAAAAAACAAAACTCAACCATACGCTGCTTTCAGGACACCCATCTCAGCTCAAAAGACAAACACAGGTTCAAAATGAAGAGGTGGAAGATGACGTTTCAAGAAAAAGATATCCAGAGAAAAGTAGGTGCAGCCATACTTACTTTGGACAAAGTGGACTTCAGGACCAAAAGGTAGCAAGAAACAATGAAAAGTATTGAAAAGGATGTGGGGAACAGGGAACCCTTGCACACTGTTTGTAGGGTCGATAATTGGTGCAGTCAATATAGAAAATGGTATGGAGTTTCCTTTAAAAATTAAGAATAGAATTACCATATGATCTAGCAATTCCTCTTCTGGGGAGCTCTCTGAAAACATGAAAACACTAAAATATAAAGATGTGTGTACCCCTACATATTCACTGTAGTATACTTACAATAGCAAAGATATGGAAACAACTTAAGTGTCCATCAACTGCCGATAGGAAAAGGAAAAAAAGTAGGCTGTTAAAAATAAATGAAATCTTGCTATTTGTGATAACACAGATGGATTGTGATGATTATTATGCTAAGTGAAATAAGTCAGATAAAAAAGGATAAAACCCATATGCTTTCACTTATATGTGGAATATAAAACCAAAAAGTAGCAAACTGACAAAACAAAGCAAAAACAAATTCCTAGACACATACAACAGAATGGTTGTTACCAGAGGGGAAATGGGTGGGGGAGGGTGAACTGGGTAAGCGGGGTCAAATGTGATAACAGAAGGAAACTAGACTCTTGGTGGTGAGTATGCGAAACATACACAATTATTTAATTATAATGTTGTACTCCTGAAATTTACATTATTAACCAATGTCACCCCAACAAATTAATTTAAACATTCAAATGCTTTGTTTACTCAAAATGTTATTTTGTCCTATCTTTTGAGATTTTGACTATTTAATGTCTAAAATGGACTGTCGTTTTCTCTTAATGTGTTTAGAATGTGGTATTCTGGCTTCCATTGTTTTTATTAGGAAGTTCAGGAGTCACTTTAATACCAATTCAACTGAAGTGAGACATCTTTTTTCTTTCTGCTTGCTTTCAGGTTTATTTTTGTCTTAGGTAGTCTGCATTTTAATTTGTTGTGTTTGGGTATGTATTTCTCTTTATAATATTGAGGGGATTCAGGGGAATCAGTGGAAGTTGTATTTAATCATTCATGAAAAATTCTCATCCATTTTCTTGTTAAATGAAAATTTATTGTTAAATATTGCATCTCTTATTTTTTCTTATCTCCTTTAGAAGCCCGAACAGTAGGCATTATTAGTAGATATTCTGTCTCTGCTATGCCTTTATTTGATGTTTTTTTATATTTTTAACCTCTTGGTGTCTCTGTGTTACATCTTTGATAATTTCTTCACAACAATTTTTCAGTGGCAAAATTTTCTTTCATATTTTCTTGTCTACCATTAAAACATCAATTAAATTTAACAAAAATATCATATTAATTTCTAGGAGTTTTATGCAATTATATTCTCTTTATGTAAGTTTGTCAGTTTGAATCACTTGCCCTTCACTCACAATTTCAATTTTTTCTGATTGTTTTAAATGTATTTTTGTCATTGTGTTTCATAATTTCACTACCTGAAATTTTTGTGCATCTCAACTGTGTCTTTTTTTCTTCTGGCACTGTTTTGCCTGTCACTATTGTTTTTGTTTGCTTTTGTCACTGTGATTCTATTATTCTTTGGGCTTTATCACTAGGAATTCCTGAAAGTTCCCATTGAAGAGAGAGCCTTCAAAATATTGTATTTGCTTTGTTTTAAATTGAACTTGGGAGAGCTATCAACATTTAATGATTTTAAACTAAATTCTCTCCCTGAGGCAGCATAACATCATATTTATAATTCCTTAAGGGGACTTTCCTCTCCTCTCCAGTGAGTTAATCTCAGGTATCTTGTTTTTGTCTCCCTACCTAAATACTAAACATAATAATTGACATATATCCTGGATGCTCTGTGTCTTATGAAGTGCATTTATTTCAAACTGTCAGAATCATGAGAATTTAGTCAGGCTCCAAGGGCATAACTCTAATGACTACCTGAGTAACTACGAGGATGTAAAGCGTTCTCACTTCCCTCTAAAAAACTGCTGGTGCCCTCCCTTCTGGCATTTATAGTGAATTTCAGTTAAATCATTTGGTGTGAGAGCAATAATCTCACTGTATATAAACAAAAATAGAAATAAAAAATGGTAAAAGCACAAAAAGGTAATAGGCAAAATCTATTTCAAACCATTTACAGAAAGCTTTTCTTTAATTTTGTCACGAAATTAATTTGGCACAAAAAGGATCGTTTACCAAAATTCTGTTGGAGTCATTAGTTAAAGAAATGCTCAGATAGTGCTCAAACTTCTATTTCAGTGTACAGTATAAAATACCTTTTGAAGTGTTTTCAGGGTTTGCTCATCTAGTATGTGCACACTATCACACTTAAGAACTCTCACTGAAGATAGACAAAACAGTTATTTCTCTCTAAGTGTGATCTCAATAGTCTGATGAACCAAGTGCTATCAAAATGCACCCTTTTGGAAAATATTTTCTAAATGCCACCTTGTATTTACCCAAACTAATATTGTGATTAATAATTAACCAAGAAACAAAACTCTTTACCTCTCCCCACAAGTATAACATACAATTTTATATTTAAAAAAGTTCAATAGCCCTGGCTGGTGTAGCTCAGTGGATTGAGCATGGACTATGAACTGGGAGGGGGGGGTGTCTCTGGTTCTATTCCCATTCAGGGCACATGCCTGGGTTGTGGTCCAGGAGTCCCATGCGGGGCACAGGAGAGGCAACCACACATTGATGTTTCTCTCCCTGTCTTTCTCCTTCCCTTACCCTTTTCCTAAAAATAAATAAATAAATAAATTTTTAAAAGTTCAATATAGAACCACTATAAAAACAAAATAGCAGATGAACAAAAATAAGAAATGTATACTATTGTCTTTTTTACTACTATAAATTACTGTAAGTTAGATCGAAAAGTCATCATGAATTGGTTGAAGCTGTTCCCCTGTTTGTGTTAACTGTAATAGACATTCTATACAATTGTCCAATAGAGCCTTTTATCAATAAGAGTTAAAGTATTTTTCTATTTAATAAAATTGCATTACTTTATTCAGAAGGCAAAGACAACTGAAAAACCTTCATTAGAATAAAACAAAAGTAACCTAAAATACCAATATATAAGAATCATTTATATGGAGTGAATCCTTCTAAACTTTTGCTTATGTTGATGATATGTATGGATAGATAAATATATAAAATATGTAATACATATACTATATAATAAATGTGCACAAATATACATCTCAAACTTATTTTTCAAAACATATAATTTGTATATTGTTATTTTAAAATACACATATGCACATACATATATACTGGCTACATAGTTTGTACAGCTGTCCTCTTAATGTTTTAATAAATAATACTGAACACAAATATCATTTTCTTTAGTTCCGTATGTTTTAAAATAACTAATTTGTTAAGTACCCTCTGTATTCACTGGATTGTGTAATAGTGTCAACAATAAAAATAAAATTTGAAAATGCATATATATGAATTCCTTAGTATTACCCTAGCATGTAGGAAGTACTCAGTACATGTTCTTTGTTAGGATCAGACATTTTTAGGTGAGGAAACAGAAGCTCAGAGGGATGAAATTCTGGATCCAAACAAATGCAGTAGTAGTAAGAGCAGAGAGCTGGACCTCGAATCGCAGTCTTTTACACTCAGTACCATTTTCAAATATTAATGTTGAATACTCTCTACTGTCAACAAGTGTGAAAGGCAAATGACATCTAATTGTGGCTCTCAGCTCAGACTTGCAGAATGATAGAAGAGTTGGATGTTTTCCCATGCCTTATACTAGGTCCAACATAAAGGAAGTGGTTGGACTCTTCAGTGTTTAAATGGTTTATAAAATAGAAGAAAGAATTAACACAATGAAATTAAAGACAAGATGAAATTATTCTGCTTTAATGTTGGTTCTAATTTCAATGTCCTCGAGTAGAACAGTTTTTATATCTTTCATTCTACCCTTTCCCAAACCAATTTTGCAGAACTTTATTCATAATAATATACATTTTGCACAATTCTAGATTTGGAGTAATTTGGTATGTGATATTATGACTAGACATTTATTTGATTATTGCTATGGCTGAATTAGTATAAATATTAAACATAAAACAAATATTAACTATTTACATATAGAATGTAGAGAAACAATTCTGATGCTGTGGTTAAATGAATTAATGGAGTCTTGACTAAATTTGACCAACTCCTTTAATAGCTGTTAACTGGCCTTATCACTTAAAAAGAAGAAATCATTTTGAATATTATATTAAAAATATAAACCCAAGATGACTCATATTTGGGATAAAACTACTTATCAAGACAGAAGTTAAAACTAGAATACATTTCAAATAAATATATCAAATCTTCTAAAGTTGTCGGTTAGCACATCTGAAATCTAAAAATCCATTTAACCCATATCCCTATATCAAAATAAGGATATATTATCCTCAGATAATATATTATTTAAATGGTTTTGTTGGATGAAATATAAAACTCGCTTGGCTTCTTTTTACTAGAAAATCACAACAAGGAACCTCTCTCAAATTCTGTATCTTAATTTTATTAAATGCAGAAATAGCACATAGATCAGGGAAAGAGGCTGAAATTTCTACTTGGCAAAGCAGGGTAATGTGTGGTAACACTGTGGAATCGGCACTAGCCTGGATCTGG
>PVKM010015877.1:0-27442 GCA_004027735.1 Carollia perspicillata | reverse complement strand
ACCACAGTCGCAATCACCAGTCCTCCTCCCTCTTTGGATATCACGCCATGCCCTCAAATTGAACCTCTTGAAAGGGAAGCCCTTCTCTTTCTCCACCGATGTGTTTGTGGACGGATTGTCTCAAAGGTATGAGGCTCACGTCCCCTGAGCCACTATGTTGCTGCTCACCCTCCATAGCACTGCCTTCACAGAGTTTTCATTCATACTACCAGTCCTTTAATTGACACCCTGCTATGTACTATCAACCTGCATAACATGGGTCTTATGAAGAATCCTGTTATGAAGATTCATACCAGTCTAGATGCTACTCTGGACCTAAATAGCATGAGGGAGACAACAGTGAAGAATCACATTTGAGGTACAAAACTAATGATGTGTGAAAAATTGAGATTGCACAATTATAAAATCCTCTGTTGTCTTTTTGTGACTTTTTTCTCTGTCTTCAAAGAGGGCCCTTTATTTCAGGGTAGGATTTCATCTTTTAAAAAAAGAATCCATTTTAGTTGCATATCATGGCTGTTAATTACCATGTCAGACTCACTTCTGGAATAAACTCTGTCACACAATGAGTAGCCGAAGGTTAGGTTATTCATTATCGCTTTAGGCCTGGCTAGACTTGCCCCAGCTCTCAGGGAAGTTTGAGAAAAGTCATTACTTCTTGCCAGTCTCTTTTTAGGCTTAGACATTGGAAGAACATATTGTTTTAAGCTTCGTGATAACTCACTAGTTGGGAATTTTAGATCTAAAAAGCCCTTTAAATCTTAAATACCCTGAAGTCTATAAAGTAACTACTTATCAGCAAATGGGGTCAATGTCACCAAGGTGAAGCTACTGGCAATAACACCATGTTGTTTTGCCTGAGCACTTACATCCGTGAGCAACAGTCATTGCCAGGCAGTTATGGGTTGGAATAATCTCGGCATGGTGGGTTGCAGAAGTAGGCAGGGTATTCAGAGGCATGTCCCTGGGGGTGGAAGGGTAGGGATTGCAGAGTGATTTCATGTCCTTGATGGAGGTCGAAGCACAAATTAAAATTGTTCGGGAAAACTGTTGTCTCCTTTATCCGTTCAGAAGTCAGAACGAGCCAAGATTTTACATGGGCTCTGCTAAACAAAGCCAGCCATGGGTCCACTGACTATGATAAAACTCTCTGGAAATGTATGATTTTTTTTCCTCTGGAAGTATGATTAAACAGCTCCAAATACAAATAAGCATGTGATTTGTTGAGATAGAATAAGTAAGACTATTCAACATCCAAATCCCTAAGAGATTCCAGCCTTAACATGTCTCAATATTAGGCAAAAAAAAAAAAAAAAAAAAAAAAAATAGAACATAACCCAGTCATTCACTCAAACAAGACAGATGCCACATAAGCCTCCAAGTTCTGTACTGCTTCAAATCGTGTCCATTCATTCCAAGTAAAACCAGGAGGTGCGCACCTCTGCAGAGCTCTAAGCCCCACTGCAAACCTCTAACACGAGGACAACTTCATTCCTGCTCCTTGCCTTGGGGCCCATGTCACCCTCTCCTTTTCAAACATTAGAAATTATTGCACATCAAATGACAGTTTCAAAGACAAATGTAGCAGATATATGCCCTTTATCTACCTACACAAATGAACAAAGGTTGACATTCTATGATCTTGGCTTCAGATACTTTTGGGGAAACGAAATATTGGTCCAGTTGAATTCTCCCTCATAGCTCTTCCCAACAATAGTCCCTCCTTCTCTCTGTGGAAGCATCACTGATTGGAAGTTTGTGTGCATCCCTCCTATTTTTTAATTTGTGTTTCGTACCTAGGAATTTTTGTCTTCTTTTTCACATTTTCCTGAAAATGAACATATGAAAGTATCATTGTACAGCTTCATTTTTTCTCTTTACTCTTGCTGATACATATTTTTTACAGTTTTATATCTTTATTTTTTATATCTATGTAACATTCTTTTTAAAAATGTATTTTTAATTGTATATTTTCCATTACCATTTACCCCCCTTAAATACTGCACCCCTAGATGTGGCTTCCATGTTTCCTGCTGAATATCCTTTCATCCTGTGGGTTTATAGAACAAGAACAAAAAATCAATTACTTCGCTGATGTAAATTGCTAGTCAAATGAAATTTTCTAGTCACAGTGTTGCTCTTTTATATTGTTATTGTTTTTACTGAGGTGAGAATTTTGTCTCCATATGCCATTTAGCACAGAAAATAATGTATGATCACAGGTATCACTCACCAGGAACTAGAAGATGGCCATTCGAATCCTGGATATCCCTGGCTTCACTGTACTCCTCTCTGGACCACAGTTTTCTGGACTTCAACTGGAGTGACCAAGTGTGGGAAGAAAGCCACAATAGCCGTGTCACATTTCCCTTCATTTTCATGCATCATCCTTCTGGGATAGTGTATGTAAGGCTTCAGAATAAAGCAGACATGAAAAAAATTAATAGCACTTTTAGATAGAATCTCCCGGTTCCATTTAGGGCTAGAAAACAAAGACTGCTGGGTTGCTGTTGTTTACACTTAACTGCTAATATAAACAGCCAGTCTGAATCATACACAGGTGGAAAGGCACACAGTTCAGAGCTGTGTTCTGAACGGCAGGGAGGCAGAAGGAGCCCCACCATCACCCCATACAAACGCACCACAATACCGCCTCACTTCCCATCAGCTCACCGGAGATCTGAGTTCATCTTTTCTTAGGAATATTCGGAGGAGTCTTGGTGCAAAATGGAGTAATGTGATGTCGCTAGAGTTATAGGAAAAGGGTACAGCATCTTCATAAAATATTCTTTGTTCTGATACCTCATGTGAACATTTGTATAATCTGTCTCTTCTTCAGCTTCATTGGTGTCATGGTCACTGTCACTCATTTTACCTTCGTGTAGTATTTGCTGTTTATTTTTCAATACGCCAAGCTCCATTCCAAGTCAAAGGACTTGCTTGTGGTATGCTCTCAGCTTGGAAGGCTTTTTCCTTGCTCTTCACTTGGCCAATTCCTCCTCATATTTCAAATTTTAACCTGAAAACTCAACACATGATAGCAGCCTCAGCTATATAATTTCAAAACATCCTATATTCTTCAGTAGTACTATAATTTCAGGTAAATTGTTTTAGTGGGATGGTTGAGTAGATGCCTTTTTTCCTAAGTGATTTTGAGCTGTGTCTGTTTTTTCTCCTCTGTCCCATACAAGGCAAGGCATGAAATAGAAACTCAATAGATATTTGTTGAATCAATGAAATAAACTGCCCTCAAAAATGCTGGTCCTAGAGTCAATATAGTGGAAAGTACCTGCAGCGTAATGTATGGCAAAAAAAAAAAAAAAAAACCCAACCCACCAATGGATCATTTTTTACAATTCTAGATGCAGCTCCTATGAAACACAGGAAACAGAACATTCACAGTTTCTTACACTTTTTCTCCCACTTCTCTTTGGATTCATCACTGGGTGATGCCTAAGATGTTTTTCTTTTTAAATAAAAATAAGGGTGCTTTGTTCTTTTCCAAAGCTTTTTCTAAATTAAAAGAAGAGGAAAATGAGCTAATGTGTCAAATTCCATCCACTGTGTTTTGTTCTGCAGTATTTCTAACCTAACCTTTTGCCTTATTTCTTTCTTGCTACCATACAGTTGTTGTCACAAAAATAACATGACTTGTCTTGGCAGTACTGTTTGTCTGCCTTTTATTATCTCAGTACAGATATTTGAATCTGTGTTCACCCAGTTTAGACACCTAGTGTGTTTGTGTGTGCATATACATACATATATATAAGCATAACTATTTACATGTATATATGCACACATATATATACAAGGTGTGGCAAAAGTAGGTTTACAGTCGGGAGTACAGGAAACAGAGTTTATTGTTGTTTCACTTATTAATTATTATATCATATTATTTTCTATATGAATAACTGTAAGCCTACTTTTACCCCACACTCTGTGTGTACATATGTATATATGTATATGTGTATATATGTATATATGTACAAACATGTATATATGTATATATGTATGGAGAAAAAGAAAGAAAGAGAGGTAGACAGAGAGAGGGACAGAGACAGAGACAGACAGCACACTTGCCATGGATAGAGCTCTTTTTTATTTATAAGCTTACAGACAGATGTTTTTTCAAGTTCCCTCCCACTTTTCTGAAGAAAAGATTCTGATCTCTACTCTACTTTTTATGGGTAGTAAAAAACTCAATCCCAAACCCTAAGGAATATCGCATGCTTGACTTCAGCATAAGAAAAATAAATCATTCTAAAACAAGAGATTCAGAACTTTAGGGAGATGAGTGATTTTCTGCTAAGTTAATAATTAGGTCAGTGGTTCCCTAATGCTCATGTGTAACAGAATCATCAGCTGGAGGGCCTATGAAAACACAAATTGCTGGGCCCCACACCCAGATCTAATCAGCATATCTGGTAGGAGGACCTGAGAATGCACGTCTGTAATACATTCTCAGGAGATGCTGATGTTGGTGGTCTATTTCTACCATTTGAAAGCAACCATATTACATAGTTCACAGGTAGACAGGCAGTGTGAACAAAAAAACTGTATACCTGGGATTTATGTTCTCAAAGAAAATCTGTTTGCAAAATGACAGCGAGGGCATTTCCCGATGAGCTGCCCAGTGGCATGGACAGAATGCTGGCAATGCTCCGCTGAGGCCTCGGGAAAATGCGTCTCTCCCCTGTGCAATCCGGTAGATCAGCTTTTAGTTATTAGGCATTGCTTTGGAGAGTTTTTCGGCCATGTCACAGCCCTATACACCACTACAAAATTTATTTTTCTTTCTGTGCCTCAGCTTTTCAAGTACAACATGGGGAGAAAAACATCTACCATGCTGAAAAATTACAAATATTCAAGAAAATTGTATGGTGAAGACCTTAGAATACTACATGGTGTATTGCAAATGAAAATAAATCTAAGTACCCTTCTTTTTGCGAAGATTCATATTGGATGATTCTTAGGACAAACACATCAGCTTTTGCTTTCACAAGCATTAGTAGAACAATATTCCAAGAACGTCTCTCCAGACTGGTCATCTATTTGGGCCATCCAGAGGGAGAACTGGAGACTACTCATGAGACTAGCCCTAATGAATCATGTAAATAAGACACAACATTGTTTCAGGAATAGGATGAGGAAAGAAGGGGAACTCTACTGTTGGGTTTAGATGTCAATATCACCTCAGAAGCAAGGAGGGTATTTCAACCAACTAATGCCCCTTAAGAGCAGCAGAAAGGCTGCATCTGGGGCTAGTAATACAGGCAGGTTATGTTTTTATGCCAATATTCCCAGCTAATGTCTCTACTATCCTATAGAAAAGAAATACAGATTTAGAGAATTGAACAAGATACTAAAGAGCAATCTCTCTGTCTTCTAAGGGAAGGTATTTGGCCTGAATGATTCTGGGTTCTCCAGCCACCTTCTCTGAGAAGTGAATTTTGCTGTTCAATCTTGGAGTCTGTTGGACTAACTAAAAAGAAACATGGGTTTTGTTGTTTTGTTCTGTTTTTCCTGTATACCAGAATCCTTGATACAGGAAAGAACCTCTTGAGACAATATTTACATAATTTATTGAACTTAAACTAGCCCCAAGGAGAAAATCCTAATGAAAAATTTTTTTAAAAAAAGATTCATTCGCTGTTATTATAATAAGGTAGAATCTGGACTGATCTCATTGTTAATATCTTTAAAGGATTACATAAAATTTGTCTTTAAAATTTTATATGGTCTTAGATAACTCTTTACTTTCAAAGTGTTTTATTTATTTCTGAATTGACACGTCACATTGTAATAAAGGTAGAATCATGCATTAATGTCACAGAAAATGAACTTTTGGCTATGGAAAGAGGTTCCTCGGTTAAATTAGAAAAGAAACTTAAATTTCTAATTTGATTAAACAAATAGATGTAATAGAAGATAATGAGAAATATACCTTTTAATAAGACTCAAGGCTTGTTATAGGAGACCGTTCTGGGTGGCGTGGAAAGGCCACTTGGAAAGGCCACTTTGAAAGGCCAGTGGAAAGCAAGGTCTGATACACAGGACCCACTCTCATGGACAGGTTCTCCACGGGGATGAACCTCAATGGGGAATCAGATCTGCATTGTACCTAGGGCGCTTTGAGACTTGCTTTTTGCTAAAACTCCCTCACCCTGAATTGAGGCAGCAAACGTTTACTTCATATCTTTAAGGTAACTTCCTAAAATCTATGCTAAGCCTTCCAATGATGAGTGTAACCAGTTCAATCACTTTTCCCTTTGCATTTGCAAACATCCTTCTTCTGTGATGTGATTAGCAGCAACCTCCTTTTGTTTTCTATAAAAGGTAATCACCTAAAGTGAACCTGTGCATAGTAAATGAGGACCATCCTCAATGTAATGTGCTCAGAAAAGCAATGGAAACCTGTCAAGGCAAGGGTCAGCACACTCTCTTCTTGAGAGATTGGCGGAGGTGCTCTGAGGTGCTCTCCCCTTGAGGGAGTAGCTGTGTCATCCTTTTCCTCCACAAGACTCGGTAGTCTGTGTGAATTTGTCTCATCTCCTCCACAGCGCCATGGACACTGCTTGCCAGTGACCCCATCGGCTTATGTTGTGGGGGAAATATGCCATGTAATTCCCTAGACTTGAGTTCAAACCCCAGTTTTGAATTTACTAGCTGTGCAACTGGAACACATGCTTGACACCTGGTTCAATGTATTCATTATCACAGCAATTTTTAGAGAACATCTAATGAAATGAGTTGCACATAATATATAATCCATACTTTTTTCCTTTTTTCATAATGTTCTCAAAACTCTGATAGGACTAAGCCAATTTGTGAGATGGAATAATGGTAAAAAATACCCAGGGGTTCACCATACATTCTCTCCAATGGTGTTCAGATCAAATTGTCTCTATTTACACTAAATATAAAGTAATATTTCAAACTCCAGCTGAGATGAACACGAAATTGCATCCTTCTTTTTTCTTTAGCACAAAGTAGACTTTCTAATATTGCTACTTTCCTGAAAATTACTGTTCTTCAGGGAAAACTAAAATACAGCATTTAAAAGTCATTAGGAACAGGAGGAGAGAAGTAAAAAATCAAAGAAAAAGAGGAAAATAAAGTCGCTAATAATGTTATATCAGAGAGTGATTTGAAATATTTTAATCGGAATGGAGAAAGGTTCTGAGTAAATCAGAAGTGAAAATCTTCCTCTGCATCCTCCAGAGTGCCAAGAACTTGCACAAAAATTCTTAATCAATATTCAGTAGAAAAGAATAATGGAAATTAGATTTTTCTCCCATCTAGAAATTTAGACTGGTTCATTTCTAGGCTTCTAATTACAGCCACATAACAAAAACTTTTATCTTTTGAAAACTCAATTCAGTAGCTATCTCAATAGTCCCTTCATTTTAAAGTTTTGATAGTGGAAATTCAGGTAAATAGAAAAAATGAGACTGTCTAATCACTGGCTATTGTTTCTCTCAAAAAAACCTTTGTTACATATTTTTGTCATAGAACAAGATTGAAACAATATCTTACCCTTCCCTTTAGTATAAGTGAGAGTCCAGTGAAGTGGTAATTTAATACCACATAGGCAATGTTAATAAATGTTCTATAAAATATTTTGTTGCTTGAATAACAATGTGGTATTAGATTATAGCTTAAAATAGCATATTAATACATTTATATATTTTAAAGGTTTTATTTCTTTATTTATAGAGAGAGGGGGAGGGACAAAGAGAGGGAGAGAAACATCAACAGGTGGTTGCCTTTCGTGCACCCCCCAATGGGGATCTGGCCTGCAACCCAGGCATGTGCTCTGACTGGGAATCAAACTGATGATCCTTCAGTTCACAGGTCCACGCTCAATCCATTGAGCTACACCGGCCAGGGCTAATACATTTATATTTACATATTAATTTGTAAGTAACATACTTTATATCTAATATGTTTGATTATTATTAAAATTATATTATTAATACTTCATTTAAGCTTGGGTAGTTAAATTATCTTGATTATATGAAATAATGCTCCATGAACATTCTGATAGATAGAATTTTATGGATATCAATAAGTATGTCTTATTATGATTGTGCTTTGAATATGGCATTCTGACTCAGAGTAGACACCCAATAAATACTTAGATCGTCTTATTAAATTGTGGAAAGAATACCTATTCTCAAGATAACCATCAAAGAACTACCCATGATATATTTGTTGCAAAGACCATAGGCACCTCAAAGAACTATAAATCTTTACTGACAATGCTTACCCCCACTTGACATTTAATCAGAAGTTGGCCTCTTTAATTTCCATCTTCTATATTATGGTTATTAATGGTGATATTCTTGATGTATTCGAAGTGCTTCTTGCTATTCATCTCTATATGCCTTATTCACATCTGCCTACTCAAGAATCATACCTTACTGAAAACCTTCATTTCTCCTTTTACTCTTTTTGACCTTTTAAACAATTGAATACAATGAAGTTTGTTGTAGTTTTTTTCAAACCAAGGCAAAAATTAAACTTTTCACATCTCTTGGAATCCCCAGTCCTCCCTCCCTTTCCTCACCCTTTTAAAATGACTGTAAGTGCTATAAAGACATGGTTTAATTTTTATGAATAAATATAAAGATATTTGGCATAATGATTAGACACATTTATGTGTCCAGCTGAGCTAAATGCTCTTCTTAATTCATATGCTATTTTGGTATTATGAGTATCTTATCTAAAAAACATTAATATTAATTTTTCCAGGACTCTAGAAGTAAACATGGATTCCTAGGAAACCAAAGGAAAGGAAGAAAAGTAAATAAATACTCAAATGTACTCTCCTTTTAAGACTCAAAAGTGCCAAAATCACACAGCAGCCTTGTTTGGACTGAACTGCATAGATTATAAATTTTTCAGATGGCAATTAAATTTAGCAAAATTTCTGTCTACCTTAAATGACTCAGCCAGTTATTCTCAATATAAAATAAACCACTACAAGTATTAGCTAATTGCTTCCTTGTTCAATGTGGCATGGAATATTTACCACCCAAAATATTTTCTCCCTTATAAATTATTCCATTATTAAATGGAATAGCTCAGAGAATTTTATTATTGTTTTAAGTTGATACTGTACAGATAGAGACTGGGTTTGTTTTTTCCTATGAACAAGTAAAGAAAACAGTAGGTTTACAGTTGACAAAGCCTGAATCTAAATAATTTATTGGTTAAATACTCATCATACCTGTAAAAACAAGACACTAGGGAATGCTTTCTGTCTGGTGACTATTTCAAACTGTGAAGTTTACTGATTTACTGAAAAATATATAAAACAGATTATAGTTCTTCAAACATTGTCCTCATTTATCTGTGTGATATCATTACAGTTTTTTTTTTTTTTTTGCCTTTTTAGAAATGAAACCATGCTACAGTTCTCTGACACAATGAAAAACAAAACCCAGTAATAATTCAACTTAACTTCTGGGTTCCCAAAATGGGCACATTTTAGAGAGTGAAACAAATCTAATTTGTTAATAATATGCCAAAGTCCTTGACAAGGTAGACATATTAAAAAGGGTGATTCTGGAAAAACTGTGATGTTAAAAATTTTCCATAAACTTAAAAAAATGATACCAAAATAATTCTTAAAAGAGAAAATAGAAGACAAGCCCTTTAAAATAGAAAAAAAAGATATTTGTTGTATAAAAGGAAGGGAAGGAATGCCATTATGGCGATGATGTAGTTACGGAAAATGGATTTACCCTCCCGCCTTAAACAACTAGAAAACTGGACAAAATACATTAGCCAACTGTTCTCAGATATAGAACAATAAGCATAAGTGACTATGATACCTGAGAGAAGAGAAATGAAATGAGTTCTACAATTGATTAAGGTTATTGTGTGGCCTGGAGGCAGTTTCCAGACTGTAGGACAGAGAGATGAAACCCAAACAGAACCCAGCATTGTGTGGAGGAGACAGAGACGAATGTTCACAGAAGTTGAAGCAACTAGAAATAACAGGACAGAGTATTGGAGAAGGAAGATCTTTTTAGAGACCTCAGCATTCAGAGAGGGGTTTCCACAAGTCTGAGTACCGATATATATGAGTATGTGTGGGTATACACACACACATATACACACACACAGACAAAACTAGCTGAGGCTACGAGAAGAACCACTGGAAAGAAGTAAGCAGAGCAATTTCCAGAGTTCACTGTATGAATAAGTTGTGCTCCTCCCAAGTCAGAGGGAAAAGGCTTCTTATTACAGGGGCATCAGATAGAGTCCTCAAAAGCTCAATCAGTTTTGGACTAAAATGTAGCCTGGATCCATCCTAAAAAACTTAAAAGCAAGTCTCAGAGGGATCACACTGAACTCAAATAACTGTCTGTCACAACAAAAAATCAAACACTAGTGAAGAGAAAAAAACCCGACCCAACACTCATCTATGCAAAGTTCACAATGTCTTGCGTGCAATGAAAAACTGGGGAGGCATGCAGGAAAACAATAAATTGTGACCCTCAACAGGGAAATATGGCTCCACAGACCCTTAGGCAGAAATGACCAAGAAAATGGAACTATTAGAGAAGGATGTTAAATTGGTGTTATAAATGTGCCCTGTTATGTTTTAGAAGATAGAGAAAAACATAAGTATGATAAGAGAAATAAAAATATTTTAAAGACCTACCTTTAATATCTAGAGATAATAAATGAAATCTATGAAATAAAAAAAAGGTACTGAATGAGATTAACAACAGATTAGAAACTGTAAAAGAGAAAAGTCCATGAACTTGAAGGTATAGCAATAGAAATTATCCCGAATGCAGCACAGAGACAAAACAGACTAAAAGAGCCTCGGTGACTTAAGGCACAATATTAAGTATTCCAACGTGTGTGCAGTTTCTTTTCATTGCCTAATTGCTCCAGCGAAGACTTTTAGTACTATGGTGAATAAAAGTGGTTAAAGTGAGCTTCTTTGCCTTGTTTTAGAGGCTAGTGGAAAACTCTCTGTGTTGCTCTGTTGGGCATAATGCTGCTGGTGGGCTTGTCACACAGCTGATTTGTGTAAGTTGACCTGTCCTCAAATCCCAGAGATAAAAGTGTATTACCCTTTAAAAAACTACTTTTAAAGTTGGCCTAAAAGTCTTATAAAGGGTAAAATTTTTAATAAAAGGGTTCTTTAAATTTAGCTTGCTTTTATTTGCAAATCACTTCTAAACCTTTAATTAAAATATTTAAAAAGTAGGACACATACACACAAACTAGCTTTTGAAGTATTTGGAAAATTGTAAATACTGAAAATCAAGTTTGCTTCCAAACAGGAAGCTATTGAAATTTATCTCAAAGCAAAAGATTGACCTTATGAATGTTAAGTTTGTAAATTGTATACAAATTTAACTTTTAAATTCTACAATTAAACTTTGGAATATCTTAAGTTTTGGGAAAATATTTGTATAAAGATTCTATTTTGGTTAAAAACATTTATATTCTAAGTCAGCATGGAATTAAAATGGACAATTATATATTTTACTTAAAATATTGACTTTAAAAATAGTTTTCAAGCATGATACTTGGAATGGAGTTAAAAATGACAGCATTTATAAAATATTTCTGCAGATAGACTTTCACACTTCAAACAAAACAATAGTTTAGTCAGAATATTCTCCATTTCTTTCCATTTAGCAGAATTCAATTTTATTTACCAGGGATATTAGCACCTACAGAGAAAACATTTCCTTAACTAAAAGCCATCATGACAAATCCATTGAAGATATCCATATCAAATGCACTAATGAAAAAAATGCAATTGTGAAGATGATTATAGTCAATTTTAATATTCAGATCATTAATAAGATAACATTTTTATTTTGCTTCAATGTGTAGCAATGTTACTTTAATTTTTATAAATAAATTTTTGTAAAATAATTTAAAATAAGCCTTTTATGTCTACTAATATAATCAAAATTATTAGTCAAGAAATATTCAAACATATAGATAAAATAAAGGGGATATTAAATATTAATATTATTATAAACATAATACTCAAATATATATTTAAAATTATAATTATTTCTAATGTACCTGTATTTTTAGAGGACTCCTAGTTTGGACAATAAATTATCTGACTAATAAAAAAGAGACCCTGTCTAATAATTATTCAAAACTAAGCAGTCTGCTTTCATTGCAGGTCAAAAAAGTAGCCGTACTTCTCCTAAGGTGATAAGCCTTAGGGATTCAAATCTACTTTTGAGACAGTAAACACAATTGAGAAAATAAACGGCTCTATGGCAGTTCCGCAGCCCCACAGATTGTAAGTCTGGTCAGAAAGCTGACTGAGGACTTTTTTTTTAAGGAACAACACGACACAGGGCAAGGAACGTGTTCAAGTGCACGTTGGCAGGTATCAGCGCTGGTCAAGCTGGTAGGTGGCGGCTGCTCTGCACCAGTCTCCATGCTTCCCCTGATGACTCACCCATCTGCTCCGTGCCCATGGGCTTCCAAACAGCACGGCGGGCAAGTGTGCTAGAAACTCCATTATGCTAGCGGCCTCAGATGGCAGGAACTGGGTATTCTTTGAAGTAGGCTGAATGTTTTCAGCAGTGGTCAGCCCCACGAAATTTAGAAAGGACTTTCATTTTTCTCCTATGCGCAGTACCAAACGAGGGGCCATGTAACTTAAATTACGTTCATTACAAACTTCCTCATTTAAAACTTCACAAAGTCAAGTCGCCTGTGGAGCAGAGGAACTGTAATGAGCTGGCTTCTGCCAAAGTTAGGGCAATAATGATTTCAAGGTCATGGACTGGCAGAATGCTGAAGGAGAAATGACTGGCAAATATCAGAGACACAGAAAAAGAAAGTGTGTTCCAAGGATTTGTTGAAATTGTGCCACCACTAGAAGTTGCTTAAGTAGGTGTGAGCGAGTAAAATCAGCAGGGTTGTGAGTAACTGCTGCTTTGTAAATGATTCTCATGGCTAAGGAAACCAGAAAAATGTTGCAGCTAATCTGACATGGGAATAGACAGCAAGAAATTGGGAAAGAGGGTGCAGGTAGAGAAAGAGAAAAAAAGAAGTATTTGTCTTTCCTTGTTACTTCTTCAGTCAGAGTCACTAAAGAAATATCCACACCTCACTGAGTATATACTGACAACTTCTTACCTTGAATCCATGGCCCGGAAGAGACTCAGTTAATAATGACATGTAACCATTTTCATGTTTTCACATATTTCTGAGTGCCTAGTATAAGCCAAATGCAACCTGAGGTGCTGGGGATTCAGTAGAGAGCAAAGCACATGAAACCCAACTGTATGAGGGTTCATGTTATGGTAGACAATAGGCAAATAATTGATACAAAGCATGAAAGATGCTATTCTGAAGCAATGATTGGGAAAGATAATTTAAGTAAGAAACCATAATGAAGCGAAGTAACTAGCCATATGAATATCTGGGACACAAGGTTTCAGGGCAAAGAGAGCAGCCATTACAAAGGCCGTGTGTCTGCCGCATGGTAAGGAACTCAGAGAGACAGAAAGGAATGCAGCTTGCCCTGGACTAGACTGAAGATGAGCAAGTGAGGCAAGAAATAAGGGAGAGGTTCACCAGGTACCAGACCATCATGGACACAAAAATCTAGTATCTGCTGAGCTAGTATTTCAGAGTGCAGAGGGAATATATGAAAGAATTGGTAAAGCCCTTGTTGCAGGGGCAAAATCAGTCTTTCAAATATTCTGCACACTTTCAATGTCCTGATACGGTACCGACAATTTTCTGGACTGTCTTCTCTGCCATGGCCCGATGAACAGAGCTGCCTTCCCAGCATCCTCAGAAGTTGGCCAGGGCTTGCTTCCACACAGCGTGTCAGCGTCTGCTTTGCTAGCTCATGGCGGGCCACCAGCTCTGGGCTCCTCTCTCCTTGAAGAACTCCTTTGGACCCCGCATCTTCACTTTACCAATACAACGAGGACAGACAGTTTCACCCTGCCCACCCTCCTCTCACCTAAGTGCTGAAAATGTCCACATCTGTCTCCCCCACAAACACACACAGACCCACAGGCACCAGGTTGCTCCAACAAAATGATGGCTATAACTGGGTATCTGAGAGATTCCAATAATTAATCTTGATGGGAACATTATAGGCAGAACCCTAAGGGCAGAGATGCGTAATTGACCTTTCCTGATGACCCAGAACAACATTGGAAAGCTCGGAGACATCAGGCATCACTTGGACAAGGTTATGGTGTATTCATTTTCTTTTGGATGTTCATAATTGAAAGTCGTTTTTCGTATTTCTATGATATTCTTATTTCTATTTTAGTTATGTCAACCTATTCCCCAGGGCAACAGTAGCATGTTAAAGGATTATGTGTGTGGCAGGGGGTCGGTTAGATTAATGAAAAAGAACCTTACTTTTCATCCCTGGCCACCTTTTTCCCCCTCTCAAAATTGTTTCTGCTTACAGAGCTCTGCAAAAAAAACCTACCTTTGGAGAGTGAACACTCAAATGTCCTGCACCTGAAATAGATAAACTATTTTTATCTGATGTTTAAGTCCCCTCTGGTAAAAAAAGAAGTGGATAGCAATCCTCTAGAAGCAATAAATATAGAATGTTGCAGCTGTTAAAATGGAGGCAACCCGATATGATTTAGGAATCTTTCTTTGCAAGCAGAGAAAAATATGGAGGAGCTGGCAAGTTCACACAGGAAATCATGGATTAATTTCCAAGAGCCCAGGTCTCAAGGCTTTGCAGAGGCGGTTACAGTCCAGCATCTTCTTCTTTAAAGTTATTAATAAATGCAGCAGGGGGCACTGCTCCCTATCTCAACCCCAGGGCATTTTCCCATTGACCTCCCTTCATTTCAAAGACACCACCCTCCTTTCTGGGAGCTTAACCAGTTTTTATCTATGGCAAGATGCTACTTCTTCACTTAAACTTATTTATCTCCATAATAGCTCATTTATGGAAGACCTTATCAAGAATCAAGCAAAACAATAGGAAAACATTATGTTAAAAATTATCCACAGTTTCATTAACTGTTTTCCCCCCTAAAAGCTCCCATAAGTTAGAAAAATACTACATGTTCAGGAACTACCCTGTGGTTCACATAATGCTTCCTTTGAAGATTATAGATTTGGGTTTTTGAATATCATGCAAATATTTCTTAATTAAATCTCTTAATTATTTTTAAAAAACCTTAAATTAAAAGTCTTGGTCTTCAACGACAGAAATCTCTTTTAATAAGAAGAGTTTTCAAACACAAGGCAATAAATAAGTGAATGAGTAACTACCAAGCATTCCTCCCTCAACATAACTTCTGTGCTAGTTTATAGCTTTGTAGACCAGAAAAAATAACACCACTGAGTTATTATTATTGAGATGATATGACTGTCTTAAATGTTTTTTAGGTTTCTTCTTGTAAACTGTATTTCTTATGAAGTATCACCTGACTCATTTCCATTCACTGTGTCTCTGTGAAAATAAATGTCCCTATTTGGAAAGAACTTAGATTATCAATGTCTGTTAACATGACAAACAAGAACAAAGCAAAGAAACCCACCGGTGTGGCTAACCTGTCACCTACTTACCCATCTCCTTTAAACAATAATCCTTTTATGAAAATAACATTATGTCTCTACTCTTTTTCTTTATTTTTAAGTAATCTTCTTCAACCTCACCAACTAACTTTGATTTTCTTCTAATAGTGGTATAATATGTCATAGTTTGAGACTTTGTGTCAGCGGAGAACAATGGTATAAGTGAGGAAATTAATATCATCAACAAATTTAAACTGCGGGATAAAATGTGACTAAGAAAATGTTAACTACCCCTTGGAATGTGATTCTGTAAAGAAACTGTCTTAGGTTGTAAAATCTTGAAACAAACAAAAAAAATCTATGATCTTTTCTAAGTGTTTCATTCTTCCCGGGTGACTTTTGAACACATGGTCACCTGAAAGATCAGATTAAAATGGCATGAAAATGTTTTCTACTAAATGTTTTCAGTTTTCTACTAAAACTCAGAAAAAGTTTCTGAATGTGAGAGGTCAGCTGGCAGAACTGCCCCTTTACACCTGCCAACCAATAGAAAATGAGCAGGCAATGCACCTGCCAGACTCTCCCAACAGTAAATATTTTATCTAAAATGAAATTATTTCTGAAGGAAGGTGGAATTATTCCCAGGCCCAGCTTTTGACAGAATGACTTTTCTGAGATACATTAGCTGCCTTGGGATTCACTGTGCATGTATAGGAAATAAAAATACCATATGCATAAGTTAGAAAAACACTGAAAATGTAAAATTGCAAATATTACCATAAGCTGTCAGGAGAGACAAAAATACAGAGGATATTCATAATATAGAGGATCCTTAAAATTCTAAAACACAACTAGCTCAATTAGCCAGTATTTTTCAGAAGTTTATTGTTCAGAAGAACCAACTAAAACACCCAGAAGAGTATAAATTGGAAATTTAGATGGTAGTAAAGCTTTTCATTTAGAATTGAGATCAATGCATGATCAGTCTCCTATACCATATAAAACTATGAGACTAGACCACCAAGTTAAATGGTACTTAATTTTAAATGTCATCATCCTCTTCTCCTGTCTCTATTTTTTTTATTTGATCACACCCTTCTTGGAAATCTCTTCTCCAAAATTATTATTATATGCTGCATTTCTGGTTCTCACCCTTGGATTGCTTCCTTGATCACATCTCAGTCTGAAAGTTCTAACATTCTCTCCAAACTCTGTATTCCCAAACCCGAACCTCTTTCCCCCCATGGCCTGCTCCTGCTTCTACTCTGTTCTCTATTCCTATCAGTTGATATGTTGTGTCCTTTGGTCACCAGGATTCAAAGTTTGGCCTTATATTTCACTGGTCCCAGTAACAGTTTTCCCCATCTTTAATTAACTGCCAAATCATTTCAATTCTGTCTCTACAATACCTTATGAATTCATTTCGTCCCATTCCATTTTTTTCTCCGTTCCCTAAAATATTAGAACAGCTTTTCTGCTAAGGATCCTCCCATCTTTCCTCATTTTTTACCATTTTACACACTGGAGTATTGCTAATTACTCTACATCTTTTAATGGACTTCTGATTTTCTTAAGGACAAAATCCTAGCTTTACTCAATGCCTCTCTTCCACCGATGGAGGCTTCATCCTTGCAAACATTGTTGGAACATGGTAGGGGCAAGAAAACAAGACCCAGATGAACTGTGTATCATGTAGGAAGAAATCTCATGGCCATGCATAATTTCAAGGGAGTGGGGATGCACAATCCAGGCATGTGCCTGGAAGGAGGAAAAATCAAACTATTTGGTGGACAGTACTGATGACAACCACAGATCCTCTGCTCTCACACTTGGACCACCAGAAATTGTCTCAAGAGCCACTACAGAACTGCAATTCAACTTGGTTGCAGGTTTTTCCCACTATGGATAAGGATTTTGCTCCTACTTTAAGGGGAATTATCTTTTGCTATTCTGCTGACATGTATTTATTATAACAAATTGGCAGTGGCCTTATAAGCAAGAGAACTTATAGTAGATCTGTGATATGAAAGAATAGCATTATCAACTACCTAGGTGTTTAATAGTTCATAATTATAGAAGGCTTCGTATGTGCAAGACACAATACTTCATATGTTAACTTAATCCCCAAACAGACCCTAAAACAAGTATTACTATTATCATCATTATTTTACAGAGAAGTTAAATACCTTCCCCAGCTCACAAGCAGGTGTGTGATGGAGTAGGAATCAAAACCAGGAAGTCTGACCCCAAAGCCAGCCCTTTTAACTATGGTAATGCATTGCTGCAGTGGAAATGATTTGGCAAGTATTTTTAATGACTTATTAAGTTAATTATATGGTCTGCTTCCAAGAAACTTAAAAAGTATATGTAAAAATTCAATGTTGAAATAAAAAGGGTTTATCAGTCCTCCTCAAATGTAGAAATATTAAATTCTAGATACCCTTATCCAAGAAGTCTAATCATTGAATTCTTTGAGGCAACAATTTATAGCTAACATATTGTGGCACATGGGCACCAGGCTGAAGTTCTCATCAAAAGCACACAGTATTTACGGTACAGTGTGAGGTCCCTTTAAGAGTTTTGGGAAACAAGAGGCTAATGATGGCCCTTAATATTTTATTCAGATGGAAACTCCTTTCTCCAAACAAATGACATAAATATTTAGGATCTCTGACTCCTTAGCCAAATACCTGAGCAGATTCAACATTATTTTGGGGGAAAAAGAATCTACCCACTGACACCCTGGAAGCCCTTCCTCCAAATGGGAGTTGAATGGCCTTCTGTCAAGATCAGAGCATGAGCCAGGTTTCTGAGTTTTCCAATGAGAATGCCAGACTTTCTGCCTGCATGCCACACATATAAAGCATATGGATGGCACCTTAATGGACAACGCACAATATCGGCACTGCAGTAGTCCTGACAGGACCCAGCCAAGAACCAAGTAGAGCCCAGCATTCGCAAAGAGCTCATTTGACATACCCCAAAGGACATAATAGCTGTTCATTCTTCTAGGTACTTGGTGTTCCACTACTCCATTAGACTGGCTCATGAATAATAATTTTTGTTGCCTGTAATATCTGAACTTTTACCGAAAAACATTTCTAAAGACTTTGTTGAGTTCAAGTCTAGGTTTATAAACTCAGTTTTTATTGAAGGCTCATGGAAGATAGTCACTAAATCTAGCTTCTGTTAATTTGCTGGCAAAGACTTCATGTTGTATAGGAATCACTGTACA
Organism: Carollia perspicillata; assembly: GCA_004027735.1. Lineage (NCBI taxonomy): Eukaryota > Metazoa > Chordata > Mammalia > Chiroptera > Phyllostomidae > Carollia > Carollia perspicillata. The sequence continues at coordinate 8,688 of PVKM010015877.1, read as the reverse complement.
GAGATCTATAGGAAGTGTTACTTCCAGAAAAAAATTAACTTATCTATTCATAATTTTCCACTGTAGCAGAAATTATCAACTTAAAATAACATGTATTTATTACCACTCAGTGACTGTATTTCATGATCTAGCTATGGCTTAGCTGAGTCTTCTACCCCACAGTCCCCTAAGAAACTGCAATCAAGGTAGTGGAGGGTTAAGGTCTCATGTGAAGGCACAACGAGGTCAGGATTTCCTTCAAAGTTTTTTTTACATAGTTGTCGAGCTGGATTCTGTTCCAAAGGACTATTAAGCTGAGGGCCTCACTTCCTTGCTGGATATTGTATGGAAGCTTTCCTAAGGTTCTTGTGATGTGACTCCCTCCAGTACGATAGTTTACTTCATCAAAACCGGGAAGAGACAGAGCCAACTAGCCAGCAAGACTGTAGTCATAATTTTACATAGCCTAATTTTGGAAGTGATACCTCATTACTTTGCTGTATTCTGTTGGTTAGAGGTAAGTTGCTATTCCAGGCCAAACTCAAGAAGAGGCCATCTTAGAGTCTACCTGCCAAACCTTGCTAAATACATTTTGACACATCCATTCACCGTATTTTCCTTTGAATTTTGATAAATAAATTCTTAGGGCTAAGTTACAATAATTAATTCATCCAAGTTGGCTAATGCATTTTTCTCTTACCACTACACATTTTCAATATTCCTTTAAATTTTTTATTTCAGTTTGCTTTACTTGTTTTTAATACTTCGCTATTACTAGGAGGCTCAAATATATTTTAGAGCAAAATGTGGTGGATACTAAAAAATTAATAAAAGACAGCTACTGGATAGCTTAGTCTGTTTGAGCGACAGCCTGGGTAGCTCATAAACAACAAAATTTTATTTCTTACTCCTCTGGAGGCTGGACGTCTGAGATCAGAGTGCCAGCATGGTCTAGTGAGGGCCCTCTTCCAGGTTCCCGATTTTTCACTGTGCCTTGACAAGGTGGAATGAATGGGCTGGGCAGTTCTGTGAGATCTTCTCTAAAAAGCACTAAGCCTATTCATGAGGGCTCCATCCTCATCCCCTAATCACCTTACGAGCCCCACCTTCTAGCACCATCAACGTTGGGCTTTAGAATTCCAAGGTGTGAACTGTGTGGGGGACACAGACATTCATACCATGGCCCCTGGCTGCTTAGATCAGCACCTGGCTGCTTGGATCTACATGTTAATACCTCAACTCAATGATATATTCAAGGAAACGACAGAAGCAAGACTTTTTTTTAAAAAATGCACCCATTTCTTACTCTCTAATCAGTTAGCATTGACAAATCACTCAGGCCGAATGTGAAAAAATGATGGATTTTGAATATCATGCAGAATATCATGTTAAGAAATATGTTGGTAATAACATTTAGGAGAAAAGAATAACCTACTCAATAGTATGTAACCATGGCTCCAACACAAATCTTTTCCTAATGTTATGGGCACAGGTTTTAAAATCATATGTGGATTTAACTTAATAATTTTGCCATTTCACTGTGACTTTGCCTTTTAACTGGCTTTGTTAAATAATTCAGCACTTAAATCTTTATGCCTTGTATTTCATGCTGAAATTTATGCATTAGTGAAGAATTCCATTTAGTAATCAAGACGCTTAATTTAAAGTTTGCCTCACTTCCCATGCTGGGTAAAAATCAGAAATAATTTTAATGATAAAATCAGGAATGTTTGAAATATTTGAAAGGTTATTTGTCTTCCCAGAGCAATATCCAGAATTAGAAAAAAGAAATGAATTACATTTTAGTAATTAGGCTTTTCTAATCCTTTTCATTTGGCTTTAGTCAAGCTATATCCTGATGAATTGAAAATATGGCAATGCCTTTCAGTACAACGACCAATATTTTCTGGCATTCCTCTGGCTTGAATGAGAAACTTTGTTTCCATGGACAACAGTTATACAGCTTCCAGATGTGCAGCATCACAGCAACAAGACAAAAAATCTATTTCTTTAGCTGCTGGCCTTTTAACATGGAACATAAAGGGAAACCAATGAATGCAACACTGGTGCATGATTGCTCTCCCCAGGAGCCTGACACAGCCTGACTAATCTCTGCAGTGCTAAGAAGCATCCTTTCAAGACACTGCTACTGGCAGGTTCATGTAGGAAGGACAAGGAGGTTCAAATGGAACTAATGCTCTCATGTCTTTTATTGAAATGGCTCCAGTTTCACTGTGGAGTAGCTGGACTCTGAGTTTATCTTTTGGTTAACTGCCAGACATCTGTGTGAAATACTCAATAAGATCACCAACGGTCACTTCGATAGAAATGTAAAGACTTCCTGGGCTGACATGGCTTTGGTCAAAAGCTTGGGGAAAAATAATTCCCTCTTTTTAACACATTCCAGAAAATATGTTGATTGGGCTGGACCAGTGTATTCTGCATGGAATGAATGAGTTTCCTGAGAGCAGAAACCCAGAGTCTTTTACTTCGTCTTCATATCTCTGATATTCAGTGTAATGTCTGGCTCAAGGTAGGGAATTTTTAGAAAAGGTTTTAGCATCAAGTACACGTTTTTGCCTCTACAAATTACATAAGACTTCCATTTATTGCTATAAGCATATTGTTCTTAATATTTAAGGAATTGGTAATCAACAACCTACTAATGGCCATAGAAACTTAATGAGAGCAGAGGTAAATTATGGAATGTTGAACGCCTCAGAGGATGAGCAGAAGTCAATAAACAAGTCTACTGTGCGCTGGGAGCACACTGTGAAATCCTGTACAGGAGACTACAGAACAATTCTGCCACCTCACAGAACCACTAGAGTTTATGCTCACATCAGACTAACTTTACAGTCAATGGCGAAAATCTCTTTCCAGTGATACACTGTAATACAGATTACATTAATTTGAGTATATTTATAATCATGTCCATCCATCGTGTTGTGCACACGTTTGGGTATGCACATGTGTGTAAGATGCCTTAAGACAAACTTTAAACCGAGGCTGTATCTAATCACAGGAAAATACACAGATCAGAGCCATCTCTTCCCATACAAAATGACATTCATTTCAATCCTGAAGAACAGTGCTAGGCAGATATCTGCACGCGTCTAATAATCTGTTTAGTAATGTACACAGTTTGGAATTCTGAGTGATTAAGTTCTTTGGGGTTCCACAAATTTCATGAACTTAATGACCGACAACAGTGGGTAGCTCAGGCTGGCCTTCAGCAAGTGTAAAAGACTAGCTGATTAATTTCAAACACAGATGAACTATCTGGTGAACTGAATCGACATTACCAGCAAACTGCTACTGGTGCAGAGAACCAACCTCTGAAGACTCAGAAAGCAGATGAGAATTCACGATATATTTAACCACCAGAAACATTTTTTTAAATGCCTGAATTTCTCAGTTACTGAATTAGGAGGTTTTGATTAGTCAGCATTCCAACCGAACTTCTGATTGGACATACTGGCCTCTTTTTCCCCCCAAGGCCCAAACTATTTCATGAGCTGCTAACTGATCATACAGTCATTCAATTCAACTTCCATTTTCCAAAGCTTTTTAAAACTCAGCTAACCATTGTAGAAATCTAAGTGAAGCCTTTGTATATAACAAATGAAAAAGACAAGCCACTGTCTTTGAGAAGATATTTAAAATGTATATTGCAGATAAGTTGTAGAAGCCAGAATATATAAAATACTACCATGAACAATAAAGACAAAGGCACCACAGAGAGTTACAAAAATATCTGAAAAAAAACAAACAACCAATAAGCTTGACAAGAAATTCAACTTCATTACTGATTCAGGAAATATGGATTAAAGGTCAACATCTTTTATAGCTATTGAATCAATTAAAATGATTGATTCATTGGTCTGACGACTCTTGCGGGAGGTGGTACACCACTCTGGAAAGCATTTTGGTGACATTCAGTAAAATCGAGACATGCATGCTTGCGGACCGACAGCACTACTGCTGGATTTCTATCCTGGAGGAGCTGCGGCCCGTGTTCACAGGTGACATGTCCTTACATGTTGACTGTAGCACGGCTAGTAATAAGAAAAAAATGAAAACAACTTGCTCCTCAGAAAAGTAGAAAAACCCTGAGTATGCATGTGTATGTGTTTGTCTTATACTATGGTTAAAATAACAAACCCAATCTACATGTTAAAATGTGGAAAGCTGAAAGAACATAGTGTTGAGTGTGGAAGGCAAATTGCAAATGGACATCTTCAAGAATTACTGAACACCTGCCGTGCTCCAGCACTTATCCATGGCTTATGCTATAGAAGCAAATAAGCCAATGAATCCCTAGTGAATCCTATCTCCCTAGCAAATCTTACATTTTCTAGCAGAAATGGTAACAATTTTAACTCTCTTGAGTATTAACAGACAATACTGTCCACTGAGCACCTTCTTTTAAAGCAGGGGTGTCCAACCTGTACCCCTCGGACCTTCTGTGGCCAGGATGGCTAGGAATGTGGCCCAACACAAAACTGTAAATTTATTTAAAATATTACTTAGTTTTATTACAAGGTTTTATACTGTTTTATTACTGAGATATGTACATTTTCTATATTAATGATCACAAACTTCAGACATGCTCCACGATTTTGAAAGATTATCGAAAGGGCCTCTGCATAATTCGGGTTATTATGTGAGGACTTTTTTGCTTATCTGTGGTGGAGGATATGAGAATTATCCATGGGCCTTTTTTTGCTCATTGGTTTTCATTAGTGTTTGTATATTTAATGTGCGGCTCAAGACATCTCTTCCTCTTCCAGTGCTGCCTAGAGACAACAAAAGTTTGGACACCCCTGTTTCAAAGCAGTCACCTATGGATTTTAGTTTTAATTCATTTTGTATTCTTTAAAAGCCTACACAGTCCCTTGTCCAAAGAGAAAAGTGTGTGGAACATCATTCTTGAATACATAGTTGACAAAATAGTTCTTCGGTGGCAGAATTTACTAGTTGGATTAGTCAGATTAAGATCAATATTTGCAATTCTAGATTTTTGATTTGGATGCTTCAGATATTTCTTATCTATAACAATGTTCTGCTTGAAAGCTAGAGTGTTGTCCTATGACATCAGTTTTAGAGTACAAGGGTCATTATTGTTTTACCCAAATTCAGTCCTATAGTTTTCTCTCAATACATTCACACAATTAGCAGGTATTTCTCACATTTTTTAGCTCCAATGAAGAATTATCAAGCCTTCTATCACTTTTACCAAATTGTTATCATACTACTTTCCTGTTATATGCAATGTAGTATCATTGATATAAAATTTTAAGACAGGAAAAGCATATATTGATTATAAATATCTACATATGTATTGAGTTCAAAGACATGAATGGGAAAGACACACACCAAATTTGGTAAAGGATTTCTTCTGGAAAAGAGGAAAAAGAAAAAGGTTTATTGGATGCTAATAGCATCAAAAAATAGTTTATTTCTATATAAAATAATAACTTTAAAGCAAATAGGGTAAAATGTTAACATTTTAAAATCTGGTTGCTAAATACATATGTTATAATATTTTCTGAATTTTATGCATATTTTAAATATATAATATAAAGTTGAAATAAATTGATTATATTTTTAGGTTTTACTTGAAGGGTAAATTATTATTATTATTTCCACTTTTCACACTACAAAACAGGCATCTGGAATGTTTTGTAAACAGAGTGCTATGGCATCAAACATATCTTTTTTATAAAAATATATATCACACCAAACAAGAATTAAAATTTCTAAGGATTTGACTTTATATGAAAACCACTTGATAATAACTACATAAGATACTTATCTTTCTTTTTTATTCAGATGATCTGATTGGATCTAACAAAGCCCCCTTAGAGTAGACATTGGAATTAATCACTATCCTACTGGGGAGACGCTCATGGTAGTCATTCCCTATTCCTAATTGATTCAATTTCTCTGTATCAGTAGTTCTAGCCTCTGATATCTTAATGGATAACAAGCAGATAGGCACAAAAATAAGCAAAAACATAGTAACATCACCATTACCAGTGGTTCCATCTGTCACTAGCCAGATCACTGCCCAAGAATATTCTGGCAATTTGTTGAGCTTAGTCCCAGTCCAATTAAATGAGTCAAAAACTGAATTGATAAGGAAGACTGCAGCAACTGAGGCAGACCACAGTGTTTGGGGATAAGTGACGTTTTACTAGGAAGTGGCCCATCCTTTCTTCCCACACACTTCTATCCACCTGACCGAAACAGGAAATGGCTGTGGCCCATATTCTATCTTAAGAGGTCACATGAGGTGCTGTTTTGGCAATACTGCCTACTTCTAAGTCTCACTTATGGATAAAAGGAAATTATCTCAGTTTCTACCATCCTTTCATTTTTATGATAATAAAATAGCTATCATTTATTGAGTACTATGTGCCAGGTATTATGTAAATGCATTCTATTTATAATATAATTTAATTCTTACCAATACATTATGAGTTATGAAATTTTATTATCCTATCTTTACCAAAGGAAGCTGAGGCTCAGGGAATTGAAATAACTCCCTGAGATATTGTAGTTATGAATGGTGGATCTGAGATTTGAGTGAAGGACTTTCAACTCTTGATTTCATTATTTCCATCTTTTCTTCCTTCCATTCCAATTTTTTCCACTATTAATGTCCAAAACTATACATTTAATAATTATTGAATGCCTACTATGTATGATCATTCTTTTCCTGAGACTTTTGCCTCCCAATAATAATTTTAGTGGTATAATTATTAATAGCTAAAACAAAAGCAAATATCCTTGACTCTTTTCTCTCTCCTTACCATAACCATTGTGCCAAGAAATCCTATTGTCTCTACAGTCAAACATAGATTGATTTCATACTCCAACCATTTCTTACCATCTTCACTGGTACTACCTGGTCAGATCTTGTCTGAATTTTGTGCCACGGCCTCCTAACAGGCTTCACTGCATCTACACTTGCTCTCATGTAGTTTATTCTCAACACAGCAGCCAGAAAGGTTCCAATAAGTCAAATGATGTCACTGAGGCTGAAAGCCTTCTGATAACTTCTGCTTCACTCACAGTCCTTACGATGACCTAGACGACTCTGCATGACTGCCCCTCCTTTCACCTCTATGCTCTCATCCCCTACAATCTGCCACTTACTCTCACTGTTCCAGTAACACTGCTCTCCTCCTTAAGATACAAACATCCAGCAAAGTTCCCATGTCGGATTTTGGCTGCCCCTCTGCATGAAAGGATTTTCCCCCAGACATCTGCAAAGCTAACTCCCTAATCTCCTTCAAATCTCAGATCAAACGTCACCTTTTCAATGAGACCTGCCATGACATTTGAAATTTCAGTACCCTCTCCATTTTACCATTGATTCTGCTTTCATAAATCTTTCTTCTTTTTCATAGCTTTTTTTCTAAATGCTTATATTATTTTCTGTTCCTCCAACCAGAATGTAAGCACCAAGAGATCAAGGGTTTGGGGCTATTCATCTTCACTATGAAAACCAAGTATCTAGAAGAATGGTCAAGAACATTCAAAACTACTTGAGCTTGTTTGTTTGGGGTGATTTTTAAAATTATAGTTCTGTCATTTCTCCACAAATTTACTTCAATTTACTTAACATAAATTTGTTAAAGATGTTATATAACCAAAATGCTAAGACACCACTTGTTACTTATTTTTTACCTGGATGCCTCCCATGAATACATGAGGTATACATGTTAATAAACTTGTTTTTCTCTTGTGATCTGCCTTTTATTACATTGTTCTCAGCCAATAACTCAGAAAATTATTCTTCCTCCCCTTCAAACAATTACTCACTAAACAAGACCTCAGAGAGCCAGAAAAGTATTTGGTAGCTAACCAAACTTTCCTTTGGTATGAAGTCACTAAACACATTGGTCAGAGAATGAATTGTTATAATGGAATAGCAGCATATCTGATAGAATCGTCAAAATGTGAACATAACAAACTTTTGAAATATTGGAATGAAACAAATACAATAGTCATAAAAAACAGTCAAAAACACTATTTGTTAAGCACTTACTACCTCTCAGGCATTAACCTAAGCTCTCGCTTGATTAAAATATAACCATGAGAGGCATCCCACATTTTAGGGGGACTCAGAAAGGGTACAGATTCATATTTAGCTCCATCTAGCTCAAAAATCTCTATTCTTAACCACTAGCCACATGATCATGGCCAAAGAATTGAAGCAAAAATTTAACGTCTAGACTTGACTCAATAGCCATCTGCATATTGACTAGAAAGGAGGCTCAGACTACAAGATAGTCATCAGCACAAGAAAATATGCTCATCCCTACAGTTCGCTATGAAAATGAATTTCCTCACCTAAAAAGTTTATACAATTGAGATTTTTAGAATTTGGATCTCTGAAAGGTAAAGATACATAGAGATAAGGCAGAATAGAAACATATGAAGAAAGAGGAAACATCAGTAAGACTAAATAAGAGGAATAATCATTGGTATTTATTCTGGCAGGAATCCTACACTTCATTTCTCTACTCCACATCAAGAACTTTCAAAACAGACATCTCTTTAGGTCAGAAGCAGACCTTGCAATAAGGGTTTATATGCAGAAGATTTATTAAGTGATTGCTCTCAGAAACCACAAAGGGAGTAGGAAAAGCGGGACATGGACATAAAAGAATCCAACCATGGCATGATCTCAAGTAA
>PVKM010015876.1:0-27421 GCA_004027735.1 Carollia perspicillata | reverse complement strand
CACTGAGGTTTTGGACAAGCAGCTCTACTGCACTTCTGAGAAAGAGACAGACTCTAGATCAAAAATGACACATTGGCTTTATGTCCATCCCGTGCTACACACAACTCACTGGTAGCACTACACGAAGGAGGACTCGGAGGCCACTGGCCAGACTCAATGCAAAAGACTGGCATGATCAATTAGCAAATGCCTGCCACTGACTTGGAAATAGGGAGCCGTGCTGTGTATGTTACTTATTTACCATTCCTGGATTAGGTGGTGCACAAATAGCATACTGTAAATGAAAAGCACTTTGCCCGTTACAAAGCTTTTCTCCTCACATCCCTCACAATGGCTTACAAGAATCTCGTGCTGTTCCTTGGATCATCATCATCTTCATCATCTTCATCATCATCTCTATCCCAACTTCACAGACAAGGAGAACAAGTGCAGGGAAATGAAGTGCTTTGGCAAAGATCACAAAATGATCAAGAGTGGAACAGAGAGAAGAGGCAAGCCTTGCCCCTGAACTTCAATCTGCTCTTCCCACCCTTGGAAACTCGGGTTCAGCCGCTGGCAGGGCAGCCCGTGCATGTGGCCGTGCAGAAGGGCCACTGTGTACAAAGCATCGCCACTTCCCACCCACTGGCCTCGTACACCTTTTAGAGAAGCAAAGTTATAAAAAGAAAGGGATGCTAACTCAGAGTTCCAGAAGCTCCTTCCCAAGGTGAAGTCCTGCCTCACTGGACGGGTGGAAAAGCCAAGCCCAAAAGTAAGTGAGGTTAAAAAATATATATAAAAATGCATAAGTGGAGATTGCTAATGTCCCCATCCACCCCACCAGGAACATGACGAGACACTCTATTCCCTCAATTCCAAGACACTAGCTACACCATCAATTTTGTAACAGCTTTTTGAGAAGAAAAAAAAAAAATAAGAGGGAGAAACAGCATGCTAACAGAGCACATCTATTGTAACGCACACCCCAATTTCAGAAACGGGAGCATATGGGAACACGACCACTGAGGAATAAGGTCTCCCTCAAACTGGGCTCCCGTGCTCACTTGCTGAGCTGATCCACACATTAAGTGTTAAAAATGGCAGTGTTTTATAAAACTTACCAAAAAAAGATTAAGCAAATAAACAGAACGTTCTCAGCTTTCTCCCATAAATTTCCCTTCATCTTTGGCATCTGCAAACCAGAAACCAACCAAAGATGGGGTCTGGCTGCACATCAAATCACACAGTTAGTTACTTTACGTTTAAGGGGCCCACACGCCTTGGGGGTTCTGCAAACGGCCCCTTACCGTTCAGGTCCTGGGCCCACGGCCAAGAAGACCAGCTCCTAGAGGAAACACAGAGGACTGTCAAGCCCTTTCCACCTTCTCAGAAACGCTGAGTCCCCTTCACCCCACCTGGGAGTCAGCCATCCGGATGTTGGTCCTAGATGGCCTCCAAGCCACTTAAACGAAATAGTTTCTACAGCAGAGCGAAGGGGGTGGGAACTTCTTAAAAATTCCCCCAGACATGTAAAGTCAAAGAAGTATTACTCCCATCCAACAAGCCCCCTCCGCTTTATCCTTCCCAGGGGAGCCGGCTCTAAGAAAAGGCTCTGTGGCTCCCGCATCAACACAGATTTTGACCTAATGGCCACACTCAAACTGGTCACCAACTCTTCACTGGTCTCAAACCCTACTGATCTGAGCTATTTCCAAAAACTCAAATTAAGTCAGCAAATAGTTATGGAGCTGCAGCTCTGTGCCAGACCCTAAAATGAATAACTCATGATCTTTGCCCTCAAGGAACTCAGGAGCTGGCTAGAGAAACAGAAATGCAACTGACTAATTCTCATCTGTGCGTCCAGAGCATCTGGAAGCACTGCGGAGTGGGGAGAGATGAACTCTACCAGGGGAAGCTCAGGAGGGCTCCACAGAAGAGCACGTGCAGGTGATCCCTAGGGGGCCTGGCTTCTCATGGAGCAGAGATGAATGAGGGAAAGGGCACTAGAGACAGGAGGCCCAGTGTCAAAAGAAGCTCAAAGGGGCACAGTTCCCCAGGATTAAGATTTATGGCTTTGAAACACTGTGCCACGGGCTTCGGAGCAAACCCAGAACTATTCGGAGGAGCTAGAGCATCCCTGGAATGAAATCATTGAGAACCCCTTTGACAAGAAAGATGTGGAAGGCCCACAAGATGTCTTATCCTGGTCTGTCTTAAAGAACAACCAGAAAAGTATACCTTTTCTGTTGCCACCTAACTTTGCCCATTAAAGATAAGCCAAGAAGTTTTATTTGGGGGACTTGCTGTTACTGGGACTCAATCTCCCCAAATGGAGACACCCATTGGCCACTGGGTCAAGAGGTAACTGACAGGTGTTGACCACCTTCCAAGGACCACTTTCTAAGGACTGGCTGGGTGTTTTCACATGGGCCACTTCGTTTAACTGTAAAACAGCCCTTCAAGGTCAAGAGCATTACCCCCTTTTTTCCAGATGCAGAAGCTGTGGTTCCAAAACCAGAAGTGACTTCCCCAAAGAAACACAAAGCTAACCGTGCAATGAGGTTGGATTTCAGTCCCTAGTCTGGTTGACCATTTCACCAAGTGAGTGAATGTCAGAAAATTTCTATGCTTCTGACTTAAAGGCCTACCCTGGGGGAATTTCCTGGTGGTTTCATGTTTGGTTCAGAAATGAAGTTCACTGACAAACCACTTTTGCCCTCTCTTTTTCCTCCTCTTGAACCCTAACCCCAGTCTTACCCACCTGCCGCCTTCTTTTCTCTTCATCCTTTCAGGCCATACTTTACTTAAAACCTGCCTCCTACACTTCTCAACTTCAATGGCACGCATGCTGAAGTTTCTAGCCATCATCTGTCATCTTAAACTACAGCACTCTGGCCTAACCCTGGCAGAAGACTGCTTTGGGACAAATAAAAGGGAGGTATGGACCACTTCAGCCAGGAGAGGCTAAATGGATGGGACTCATCACCACTACCAGCTGAAATGCCTCCCAAGCAGATAGGGCTCAGGAAGGAAGTCAGTCCATCAACAAAACTAAGAGCTCTGAAAGCTGTATCACTAACTCTCTGAGACCACCCAGTAAGGACCAGATGGAACACTGGTCTGACCCGTGCTGACCAGTACAGAAGTCACTAGTCATGTGCAGCTGTTGAACCCATGAAACGCGGCTAATCAGAAAAGACTTAACATGCCCCAAAGAAAGAATGTAAAATATCACATTAATAATTGTTATGTTAATGCATACTGAAATGATAGTATTGTTGACATATTGGGATAAACTTTAGTATTACAATTAATTTCATCTGTTTCTTTTTACATTTTTTAAAGGATTGCTAGAAAATTCAAAACTACATATGTGACTCATATGTAGTCATAGGAGGCTCGAGTCATATTTCTATTGGATGCCACTGGTCTATTTACAAGACGAAGAGACTAATACCACACTTCTGGAGGGTTTAGGAAGTGCATGCACACAAAAATATAGATGCACACACAGAGTCTGATTAAAATTTAAACACAGCATAAACATGAACTCTAACTCCAGAAAGAGTCCTCTGGCAATCTGAAGTATAAGTGAGGAATAAAAGTAACTGTGACAGCTCTCCCTCCCACCAAGACAGGGATTCCGAGTGACTCAGAATCTCCTCTCCAGCAAGAAAATCTGGCAAAGATGCAGCCTGCCCTCCAGCACCTGTGCTTCAGGTCTCATCCAAGGCCAACCAGCTGGGGGACGAGCCTGACCACCCCACGGCTGAGACTTCACAGACGGTTCTGAAGACAGGCCCAACCAGGGGACAAACAGGTGGCACAGGACACCTACCCCACAGGGTTCGTGTAGAAGTGAGCTAGGGTAGCAGATGAGAAACTGGAGTATTAGCAGTCAAGTGTAACTGCGGCACATCACGGCGGATCACGCAGTCCACACCTTTCACACTCTTTCTAACCACGACTCGCAGGGCAATACCATTTCTCATCATGACAGACATCAGCAAGTATAAATAAAGCAAAACTTTCACCAGACAACACTCACCTTCAGGATTGTGCTACGCCTCTGCTGTTTCGTGTTCCCTTGTATACTTTTTTTTGTGCTGATTGTGATGCACTAAATTGATTTTACAACCCACTAATGGGTCATGACACAGCCTAGCCCAGGTATGGTAAATAAGAGGTACACTCCCCATTCTGTGACAGACACAGCACCCCTCTCTCCAGAATATAGGCGTATGAATGTGACCTCAGAATCCTTCTCAACACAGTGATCCAGGCAGCTCGGAATCAGAATCAGCAAGGAAACCTACTTATACATTATCGTTGTTCTGATCCCAAGCTCTCATTTTACAAATGCAAAAACTGAGGCTCAGAAGGAATCAATGATCTGGCCAAGGTCATGCAGCAAGACTGTGAGGAAGCTGGGGCTCCTGTGAACCCACATGTGTGCCTCACTCTACGTCAGCAGAGAGAAGACGCAACCAACGCAAAATATTTCAAGGACACAGAAGAAATTCAAATTTCACCATGACCACGAGAAGTCAGGCTTACACATCCAGTGGAACACAGCAAGGAAGTTCTTATCACCCCACCAGGGAGAAGACAGGAGGGCTCTGAGGTCAGAGGAAACAGCATTCCAAGAGCCGAGTCAAAGGTGGGGGGAAAAACTGTATCTGACAACGAAGGAGTTCTTAAACTCTGTTTCTCAAATGAAACAAACCATTGGCTATTTATTTTCTAGGACCAGGGAGAGGTCAGCCTTCCACTGACCAGCCATCTTTGTTGCTTTCCTGGTGCAAAAGCAAGAGGCCTTGTTCAAGTTCACCACTGTGCAGGACTGGAGTATAAGCAAACCCTGTTTCCTTGCTTGGTCCGAAGTCAAGCTATAAAGCAGGCCCTTGAAATTTCAAACCTTATTAGAAAAAAAAAAAAAGCTCCTTAGGCAGAGAAGCAAAACATTAAGCAATAAGAGTCTCTACTGTGAAAGTGAGTATAAATGATCTTTCACCAAAATAACTCAGCCCATCATCAAATTACCACCCCTCAAGTCCAATTTGCCAGATTTTTTGCCCAATATTCTAAGAGCGTGTGGTGAGCAGACACGGGCTAATAAAAATTAGCTCATATATCCATTTCTGGTCACATTTCCATCTAAAATAGGAGGGGAAAGAGGCAAGGCCCAGGTCAGATCTCAATCCTGGGAGACGCCAATAGAAACAAAAGAAAACTGACCCCGCCTCCAACAGTACCATCATGCACCTCTATTTCCTCTACAACAAACATGATCAGAATAAACAATTTTTCTAAGGGAAAAACAGGTCTACAAAACAGAAATGATTTCCAATTGCCAGCCAGGAGTTCCCTTTAAAATGGAGACAACCCAACAAAATTTCAGCAGAAGGGAACGAAGGAATCGGAGTTGCGTGTCAGGAGAGCCAGGACACACAAAGGGACATGCTGCAATTATTTTTATTCCTTGCACCAGAAATAACCTGTTATCTACAATCCTGACTTTTTCTCAGATGCCTGGTAGGGGTGCCCACCTACCCTCCCCAGCCCAGGGCATAGCTCTCCTCTATCTCTTGCTAAACTCAGGCCTACTGTCTCTTGAGGCCACCAGAGCCCTTGGAAATTATAAATTCTTTGACCGTCCTAGACATCGGCCTAAATAATTCAACAGAAAAAAAATTTTAATTATGCTACTTTAAAAAAAAAAAAAAAGCTCATTCCAAATATGTCAGAATGTGGCCAGTCAGCCCTGAAGGATTTTGTTACTAAAAAAAATAAAATCTCCCAAATGCAACGGCGATGATGGGAAATGTCGAACCTCTGCCACTGTCAAATATATTTCACAGAATTCATGTCCCCTTAGAAATCTGAATTTCTACAAAACAGGGTTGGGAATCCATGGACTGGGGCTACCATTTCTTCCAAGACATCTAGTGACTGGTGAAGGGGACACAGGGCTTACGGCCCCAGCCCTGTGTGACCCCCCATCAGCTCCCCACCCAAGATCTCACGCTGCAAATGCTGACAACATCCCCCCATTTTGGACAGAAAAATGAGAACTTTTTTTTGTTTTTGTTTTTTGTTCAAAATCCCCAACAAATTCAATCAGATAGTAAATTCATCACAAATAACCCTCCAACTTTGGGTGGGTTATCTTATTTTCACCTGTTAAATTTTAATTCAGTCAATATTTGTCTTCTAAAAAAATTTTTTTTTCTTTCACCTTCATTTGATCTATTTTAAGGCCAAAAAATACATCAAATGCTGTTTGCACATGTGCTTTCGTGTTCCAAATGCAAGAACCTTGGGTTTGGCTTTTGTTTGTATTTTGATTTTTTCCTTCAAAAATAAAATTAAATTTTTATGCTAGAATCAGTTGAATTGGGTGTTTTACCTCATTTTTTCAGCAAAGTAAGTGTTCCAAAAGGGAAGGTGGATAAGAATCAGAATTTTCATCTCCTTCCTCTGTCCTTCCCTTTTTATCTTTCCTTCTTAAGTCAGTAAAATTTGTGCTTTTAAAAAAAAATCACAAACACCTTAAAAAGGTAAAGGCTAAGGGATTTTTCTTCCCTTTTTAAAGTAATCAAATTTGTGGAATAAAAATAGCTAGTGTTAATAAACTACCCAGCCCAAATCACAATCAGAGAGGCCTGAAATCAATCTGCATTATTTTTAAATAATAAAATTTTCAAATTGGAAGAGTGAGCAAGCACAGAAAAGGGAAAATTTTCTTCCTCCAAGAATTCCTCAACCCTTGTCTTTATCAACTGATTCAGTTGTATGTCATAAAAAATGAGCTTCTGTGAATCCACTGTTAGTTTTTTCATAATAATGTTAATTATGCATATCTTATTTTAATGGCGGTCTCTCCTACAAATCTGTGGGCTACTCAATTTGTATAATGTAATGCATTTACGTTTTTTCCACTTAATATTACTCAGGAAAGGTTTCTGACATTTTCTGAATAAAACAACAACAAAAAGAAATGCCTAGACCTTACAGAAAACAAAATCAGAAAACACTCTTAATTATTCCATCAAAACAAAACAAAATAACACAAAACCCAACATACACATGGAAAAAATGAGAGGATTTCACTCTAACTTTTCCAGTTTCTGTTTTTCTTTAGAACCTTGGGATTTAAATGCAGTAAAATGTAAATGCAAAATTTAAAAAAAAAACCACCTACAATTTCTGGGTGTGTCCAAAGCCAACATTTTAGGGTCTATTTTCTCTCTTAAATCCTTCCTTCTTGGAAATAGGAAAACTTAAATATTCCCAAATGGTAAAATTAGTCTTTTTTGCCCGCTAAGCTAAACAAGTTCCAAATTACAATGAAGTACAATTTCTAATTGCTTCATAAAGCCAATTTTTCCCAGTTTTCCCTAAACTCAACAATTTCCCTCCTTTCCTCATTCCAGTTAGTTTTTTTCTCAAACTAAAATGAGTTAGGGAACCAAAATGACTTTGGTTTTAGGAAGCTTTTTGCTTTCATCCCTTCAAACACTGAATTCATTCAAATTCCAGCTTAATTTTCATTTACATATTATCTGGATTTGGCTTCAGAAATAAAAATTGTCTTCATGCTCCTGGGAAGGTCAAAGTGAAAATTTTCCCCCAAAAAAGGAAAAAAAAAGAATCTCTTTCCCCTCCACTGCCTTGTAGAGCAAACTTTTGAAAAAATAAGAAATAAAAAATATTTCTTTTCAATTTTAATTTCTTTTTTTATTTACAAAATAGTATCCTCTAGGTGGCGTCATTTTAATGGGAAAAAACTACCGTTTGAAGAAAAATTAGAAAAAAAAAATGAGAAAGGGAAATATGGCCTTAAAAAAAAAAGATTGTTGCAAAGATGGGGGTCCAGAGAGGAAAAACCTCCTGGGGGGTCATCAGGAACCCGGAGCGCTGAGAGGGTCAGGGGGAAATTGCAAATTTGGAGGGGAGGGGGGAGAGCTGGAAGGGGTTGCATTTTTGCAAAATGTGAATTGTCCAAACTGAAATGGCTGCTCTGTTCTCTCACCGCTTTGTTTTCTGGGCTCCGGTCCGAGCCCGGGGCCGGAGAGGGCGCTGAGTTGGGGGTCCGAAAAGACCCCATCCTCCCCCCCACCCTCCTCGCACCCCGCGGCGCCCGAGGGGGGGGCTATCCAGACCCTGACCCTCCCGTTAGTGCCCACAAAAAGCCCGCAAACGTGCCCAGGCACTTTGCATTTGGCAAATTTTGCAATGAAGTGGCGCAGCGCCCCGGGCCCCGGGCCCCCGGGGTCCCCCGCGCAGTGCATGCCCCCGGCCCCCCGTCGTACCTGCGGAGCCGCCGCGCCGCCCGGCTGGTTCATGGGTCCGTGCGGGAGGAGGCGGCCCCGGCGCGTCCTGCTCCTCCCGGGCCGGGCTGCTGGTGCGCGCACAATGCCGCCGCCGCTGCCGCCGCTGCTGCCGCCGCTCCCTCCTCCGCCCGCCCCGCTCAGGCCGGGGGGGCGGGGGCGCTGGGGGCGCGCGGGGGGGGCGCCCGGCCCTCGCCCCCACCCCCGGCCCGCACCGGCCGCCGCCGCCGCCGCCGCCGCCGCAGAGCCGCCCCCCGCGGGGCCGCCGTCGCCCCCCGCCGCCCTGCCCACCCCCGGGCCGGCCTCGCCGCGCGGCCCGCGAGCTCCGGGCCTCGGCCTCCGCGCAGCCGGCCTCCGCGCCGCACACAAAGCCGGCTGGCCCCCGGGCACGCCGCTGCCGCCCGCCCGCCAGCCCCGGGGCCGCGGCGCACCCGCCCCGCAAACTTTCCCGCGCCGCGCCCTGCCCTCCGCGCGCCCCCGGGGCCCGCCCCCCAGCGCCCTTCTGCCCTCCCCCCTTTCTGCAGCCCCTCGGAAAAGTCATTTTCACGTTGGGAAAAAAGTTTGGGGAGCCGCCTCTCAGTGGAACACAAGGGGTTAATGGGAACTCTTCTACTCCCACTACCCACCCCCAAAAAGTCAGATTGATTTTTTGAATAAACTTTGTAGAGCTGGCCTATGGAAGAATCGGGAGGCTCCATGAAGGTATTTCCATTGCCTCTGCCACCCCTCCCAAAAAAATCCAATGTCATTTAAAAATAAAAGTGTGAAGAGCTGGCCTTATGTCAGACAAGAGGGGTTGGGGGGCTCTTTCTAGACCCCCAATCAGATTGCTTTTAAAAATAAATATTTGAGGAGCTGCTTTATAATTACATGAAATGCTGGATGAGCAGAGTATTCCTACCTACCCCAGTAAAAAAAAATTTAAGAACATTGATTTTAAAAAAAAGTTTGAAGAAATGGCCCTGTGTGGAACAAGAGAGATTAAAGGTTAAGGGGGGTTAGCCCCCTCCCATGTGCCCCAACCAAGTTTATTTTAAAAAGAAAAACTTGAGAAACTGTTCTATATGAAATGAATGGTGAACAAGAATAATTCTATCCAACAGTCTAAAAAATCAGATTTTTTCTTTATTTGAGGAACTGCCTCCTTGTGACTTGGGAAGTTTTAAGGGGATTTTTTTTTCTGTCCTCCTCTTCATCTGCCCCAAAACTTCAATTTAAAAAAAAGAAAAACTTATGTGTGAAGGACCTGCTCCGTGAGGAAACGAGAGGAATTACAGAGTCCAGCCTACATCTCCCACAATAGATTAATTTCTGGAATAAAAATTTGGAAAACTGCTCATATGAGATTAGAGAAAGCTTTCTCCCCTGCCCCCAAGAGAAAAATACAACTATATTTTTAAAAAAAATAAAAGCACTGGAAATTAAGAATAAGCAGGTATGTTTTCACTGCCCCCACCTAAAAAAAATAAATTTAAAGAGCTGGATCGGATATGAGGCAAAAAAGCTTACAGAAATTTTTTCTGTGCACTCCCTAGAAAAGTTATTATTTTTTAAATGTCAGGAAACAGAGGAGCTGTATAGAAGACACTTCCTCTTTCTGAAGAATGAAATGTGCGAGCGCAGCCTTGCATAGGAGTCGTAGCATTAAGAGACACTGTTACCAGGATCAGACACACACACACACACACACACACGCACCTGCGAGAGGTTAAGAGGGATCTTCTAACCATTCCCCTACCCTCAAACATTGGGAACCATTTAAAAAAAGTGTCCACTTCCCTCCCTGCCAGCCTGGCAAGGATGTTCCTGGCAGAGGTTCGGCAGCCTTTGCCAAAGTTGCTGTAAGAAGGGCACCAAGGGGAGCTGGGCAGCCTGCAGAGTTTGGCAGAGTTGGGCTCCCATGGGCCCTGGGAATGTACATGGTGGCCAGGCAGCCCCCTGCCTGCCTGCTCCTCATCCACCAGGTGGCTGAGGACTTGTCACCTGGACAGATGACCAGCTTTGATGTCTCCGGCTTCATCCCTGTGTGAAGGTTTCTAGGCACCTTCCTCAAGGCCAAGTCCTCCCCTCTGCCTAGGGGAGCTAAGCCCGACCTTAGACCCTAGAATAGAAAGAAACTGGACCCAAATAACATTGTATCTCAGTCGCCAGACTCAGAGCTATAGGGTGTTAAGGCTGGGGGTGGGGGCCAGGAAACCTTTGCTGGGAGTCAGGAAAACATGCAATTAATATTCATGGAGAATTTACTATGTGCCCGGCCCTTTATATGTGTAGTAAGGCAGACACATCATAGGGCCAAGGACTGCTTGCAGCAGCCCTTCTCAAACTTGAATGATCCTCAGTATTGCTGGGACAACCTGTGCAATGACAGGTTGTTGAGCCCCACCCAGAATTTGCACTTCTAAACAAGTTCCCAGGTGATGCTAAAGCTGTTGGTCTAAGGACCACATTTTTTAAAAAACCACTGCAATACAGCAAATGTACAGGTGCAGGAGAAAGAGGAAGGGCCCTACTCAGCCTATGGGGTCAGCAAAGACTCCAGGAGGCATAACGTGCTGCTGGGAGGCTAGGTAGAAGCACCCTTCCTCTCAGGATCAAAATCAGATGGCAGGCGCTCTCTGGATCAGGGCTTCTTAAATAGAGACCTTGAATAGGTTTGGGGACCCACAAACTAAGCGATTTGTGTCTGAAGCAAATTTAGGTCTATGGGTATACTTTGGGGGGAGAAAATCTCTGACTTTCATTGTTTTCTCAAAAGGGTCAGTTACACCAACCTGGAATGACCTGCCTGCAGCCTGCTTCCAGGCATCTCTGGCCAGGGAAATCCTTCCGGGTCCCACTCGGCCTCCTCTTTCTAGAATCACAGCAAGCCCTTTCTGCTTCTCTAATACCCACAGGCCACAGGGCTGTGCCTTCTCTCTGTCAGCACATCCCCTCGGAGAGTCCAGAGTGCATTCAGGCTTGGACAGGCATGTCCGCCCCAGGGGTCCCAGTCCTGAAGGGTCTGTCCCTTCTTCACTCTGTCCCACCTGGGCCATGAAGGGTATGCTGAGGGGACAGGAGCTGAGCCTGCTGTCTTCCTCACAAATCAAGTTTCTAAGTGAACGCACGTATTTCCCAAACCATAGTGGAAACTCCACAGTCACCCAGAGCTATGATTTATCCCCGCCCAGAAGGTTAACTAAGGGTTAACTAGAGGAGGAAGGACAGGGAGAGGAGCCAAGTATTTAGTGAGAGCCCAGGGGACAAGACCAGACCTGTTCAAAGATGGAACAGAGGTACCATACTGCAGGGCAAAATGACCATTGGTCAGGGCTGCCGAGAACAGACACTTACATTAGGTGGAAACATAGTCCAGCAGGGACCTCCAAGGGCTTACCCGTTCCCTACGGATCCATAATTCAATTCAACGTACCTACATTTATCAAATTCTGGAAACTTCTGACCCCTGCCATGCCCAGCCTGCTGCCCCCAGAACCAGTGCTGCCGCATTAACACCTACTCAGCTTAATTTTTAAGGTCCTGTCTACTGCCTGGGTTCCAACCTTGGCTCTGGCCCTTGCATGCTACATGATCTTGAGCAGATAATTCAACCTCCCCTTGCCTCCATTTCCTCATCTGTCAAATGGTGCTGACAACAGTATCTCCCCCGTGGGGGTGCTCTGAGGATGAAATGAGATAACACATGTAAAGCTTTTAGAAAATGCCTGGCATAAAGAATGTACTCGGTGCACGTCAGCAATCAGATTCACAGAGACACGGGTTTCCTGCCTCTGCCTCTGACTCGCTGTGTGTGCCTGGGCTGGTGGCTTCATCCCTGAGCCTGGGTTCTGTCTCTGTAAAATGGGGATCTAAAACCTATCAGTCTTACCAACATTCTTTCAATTGTAACCAGTAGTAACAAAATTACACTGAACTGGAAAAAAGAAGAAGGAGGAGGAGGAGGAGAAGAAGAAGAAGGAAGGTGTTATTAAATTAGGAGGTAGATCGCAGTGCCCAAGGAGGAAAATGAAACAAAGCCTCAAGGAGATTTGGAGCTAGGCACTAAAAAATCATCAGGAACGGGTTTGCTCTCATCAGCACGGCGGGCCGTGGGTCTCTTGCCATCTGAGCCCCAGTTCATTCTCTCTGTCTCTGCCTCTCATCCTCCGAACCTCCTCCCTACCTCTCCCAAGTGGGCACCCTCTGCTTCTCTAGGCCCACAGTCCAAATGGCCACCCCAGCGTCCCTTCAGTGCCAACAGCAGCTGACCAGTGTCTCTGTGTTCCGATCCAGATTCTCAGGGCAGAGATGGGATTGACCAAGCTTGACGCAGGTGCCACAGGAGCTGATTATGAATGACCAAGGGGAGCAGGGTCCCCTAGCACTCAGAGACTTCTGAGACCCACCCCAGGGGGAGGAGGTGCGGTGGGTGAGGCAGCCCCTCACATGTTGAGCCCCACTGAGTACTATGAGGATTCGCTGAGATCAGGGGTGTGAAGTACCAGCCAGGCCCAGGGCCTGAGGCCCAAGCGCACTCAAAAGGTCAGTTTCCTCCTGCTGGAGTCTGGAGATATCTGGGTAATGGGGGGGAGGGGAGGCAGAGGATGGCAAGATTTTGTTGAATGGGGGTGATAAGTATATGCCCAGCTCATGTCACAGGCAGTGAGGCGAACAAGGAGACAAGCGTTGCCTCCGTGAAGGCCTTTGGGTCACAAAGAGAAGCTGGGGCTTGGCTCAAACCTTGTTGGTAGATCTTGGTGGAGAAAATGACTTTTGTGTGAAACAGTAGGTTCTAAAGGGTGTGGAACAGACTCAGACAGGGACTTCACAAAGCGGTGTCTTCTTCCTCAAGCAGGGTTTCTTTATTAAGCCTAAACCAGGAGGGAAGTGATCACTTGTGACAGTCCCTCCAGGGAGACTTGGGCTCCCCGAGTCTCTATAAAATGGGAGAGCACCACACCATCCAGCCTTATAAAATCTCCTAGCAATTTATCAAACAAGGTGGCAGTATTTTTTTTTTTTGAACACTTGTTTGAGGTGGGCAGGCAAGGTACGATCCACCCCTGTTTTAAGGATAAGAATTTGGAGGCTCAAGTCTTTGGCCAAACCAGCCCGTGGCAGCCCAGTGTGACTGACACCATTCTTTCCCCACAGTGCCCTGGCTGTCCCTGTGGAACTTTCCAGTGACTGGAATCAAAATGGACAGGTTCTCTAAGTCATCTTGCTTTGGCCCTGGAGTTTTCTTTCTTTTTTAAAATTATTATTATTTTTTTTTTATTTTAGAAAGAGAGGAAGGGAGGGAGAGAAACATAGATGTGTGAGAGAAACACTGACCGGTTGCCTTTCGTACATGTAACAACCCGGGACCCAACCTGCAACCCAGGCATGTGACCCGACCACGAATCAAACCCACAACCTTTCAGTTTGCAGGAGGACTCCCGACCAACTGAGCCACACTGGCCACAGCAGCACATGGTAGTCATTGTTACTAGTGCCAGCCCGTTTCCACTTTAATACACACATACATAAGGAAATTCAGGTCTCCCAGGGGTGACCATGGAGTCGCCTCATTTGAGCAGCACTATCCAGCCAAGACGGGAGCAAAGTGAGCTTTGGAGGCAGTTGTCCCTGGCCTAGCAGTTTATGTCCCCAGTACGGCAGAAATCCTGACCTTACTTCTGCTGTGTCTCAGCACTGAAAAGGACCCAGACCAGCAGAAGGAAGGACAAGGAAGGACAGTGGCAGAAGCTGGCCCATCTCTTTTTCTCCTGATGTCACCTGGAGGCCCCCAAAGTGGAGCATGAATCTGCTCTTCCTGCCACAGGGTAAATTGTCAATGGGAAGAACCGCCAGTGTGGCACAGTGCAGGGCTCAGGCTCCGGACTCAGGGCAAATCCCAGCTCAGCCCCTTTCCAGCCAGCTGAGTCTGAGCACATCACATTCCTGTCTCCCAACCTCAGTTGCCTTAACCGTTAAGTGGAATAATAACATATGCATGCATGTTTTATATGGGGGTTAGAAAAGAAAATGAATGCCAGCACACAGTAGGTATCCTAGGTATTAGTGATCATGCTACTGACCATGATGGGATCTCAGTGGCTTGTATCCATGGCACAGCCACCTAGTGGGTGGAGCATGTGTGGGCTGTGACGCCATCACTGTGCTCCTCAGTGGTCTCCATGCGCAGACGAGGAGAGTGAGGCCTGGAGGGTGAAATGGAATGTCTCTCTCACCAGTAAATGGACAGATGGACATGATGTACCTCCTGCTGGGAGGCACTGAGAAGGACCAACAGTGCCTGCATAGAGCGCCTGCCAGAAATGTATAACCCAAATCTAACCGGGAGGGAACATCAGATAAATCCAGATCGGAGGCATTCTACCCAACGACCGGCCTACATTCCTCAGAAGTGTCAACATGATGAAAGACACAGCAAGGCTGAGGAACTGTTTCAGATTAGAGGAGACTGGAGACATATGACGACTGAAGGCAAAGGCTGACCTAGAACTGGACCCTAGATCAGAGTGGGGAAAAATGGCTGTAAAAAACATTATGGGGGCCAATGGTGAAATCTTAATATGGTAGCATGTTAGATAATAGTCTTTATTTGTGTTAAGTTTCTGAATAGATAAGTATTTGGGGGTTGCGAAAGATGATGTTCTTATATACTCTTGGTGTAAAAGGACATGATATCTGCCAACTCTCAAATGGTTCGAGAATAAAAATGATGTATGTATTATATGGAAATCTATATGTACACCTATTTATGTATGTATGTCGTGTACATGCGATGAAGCAGTAATATGTGATTGTGTATTAACAAGTAGTGAATCTGGGTAAAGGGTGTGCAAGAGTTCTTCGTATACTCTTCTTGCAACTCTTCTATAAACTTTGAAATGACTTCAAATAAAAATTAAGAAAAGTAATATATCTGAAATGTTTGAAAAGCTAGAAGCCTACACAGAAATCACTGTACTTTCATCAGAATGAATCATTTTCATTGTATATTTGACAACAAAATTTGATACATTGATCGGTGGTTTGTCCACATCAGACTTTGCTGATTATTTTGTTCTAACAACATGCGTTTTCTTTTGTGACCATTATTCCTACCAGGTCCAATTTTCCCAGGCAAATTTTGTGATGTACATTTTGTCAAGCAGATTTAGGTTCTGCCGTCAATTTTTAGTCAGTCGCAATCTATACTGTGTGCATCGTTAGTCTTTGTCAGTTTTGTTTTCTGTTGCTTATTTCTACCAAGGAAAAAAAATTTTGCAATTATCAGTGTCATCGATAAGATTTAATCCTTCAAACAGTTTTTTTAATTGATTTTACGATATGTGGTTTAGAGGGATTCTCAATCCTGGGTGGGCTTCTGAGTACCCCGGTAGGGGCTTGTGAAAAAGACAGATATCCCAGCCTCTACTTACACCCTCAAGACCCTAGATTCTGAATTAATAGGTCTGGGAAGGGGCCCAGATATCTGTGTCTTTAACAAGCCCCCACCTCTCAGGTTCTTAGCAGTCATTGGCCCACCAGTTGGCATGGCACCCAACTTGCCTTGTATTAGTGATAATACAATAATTGTAAACTCTCTGGGCCTTGCTAATGAAGATTATTTTAACATTCCATTTCCCCAACTTGACCATGAGGTCCATGAGGGGAGGGACAAAGTTAAGGGTTTCTGTGTGGCCAACTCAGCCTAATATATATGTTAGATTAGGCAGCAAAAACATTAGCTGATGGGTTCTTGGTGCAACCAAATTCTTAAATATCAGCATCAATGGAAGAGATGACTTTTTCATTTATTGTGGTGACATGTGTATATTATGAAATTTACCACTGTAACCCTGTTTAAGTGCATGGTTCAGTGACAGGAAGTACCTTCACATTGTTATGCAATGATCAACCCTGTTCATGGCCAGGACTTTTTACCATCCGAATCAGAAACTCTGAACTCATTACACAGCTCTCCATGACCTCCTCCAGTTCCTCTAGGTGCCTCCTGTAAGGGGAATCACACAATATTTGTTTGTCTGTGTCTGGCTTGTTTCACTTAGCATAACGTCTTCAAGGTTCATTCATAATATAGCATGTGTCAGGACTTCATTCCTTTGTAAGGCTGAGTGATATTCTATTGAATGGACATACCACATTTCGTTTATCCATTCATCCATTGGGCTGTTTCTGCCTTGTGGCTTTATTGTAAATAATGATGTTATGAACATTTGTGTTCATAGCATCTGTTCAAGCCCCTGCTTTCACCTCTTGTGGGTAATTCCCAGAAAGGGAATTGTTGGATCATATGGTAATTCTATGTTCAATTTTTTGAGGAACCGCCATGATATTTTCTATAGCAGATGACAAAGGAACACTTGAAAAGCTACTTTAATAGAGGTAGAAATGATGGTTAATCCTTTTTGACTTTTATTCCAAGACTATTGAAAACAAAACCTATACATCTCTCTTTAGCAACTTCAAAGGATCATGGGATGTTGCACTTCCCGCTTTGTTCGGCGGGAGACTGATTGCATCGGAAGCCTCGACTCTGCACAGCTCCCTGCAGCGCTCCCTTTTTGTCATGTGACTTTGCAGTTCTTCCCACTAAAAAGGTGGGGCCTATTTCCCCATCCCTCGATTCTGAGTTTGGCCACAAGATGGCCAATGGGATGATGGCAAATTTCACATAAGCAGAGGCTTTCAAGGTGTTTGTGCAACTGGGTTTGTGCTTGCTCTTACACTTCTGCCTTCACCATGAGAATAAGCCCAAGCTAGCCTGCCAGAAGAACAGGAGAGAGAGGTGAAAAACTCAGTCGCCCCAGGTGACCATCAGACGTGTGAGCCCCCAGCCGATAGCCAGACACCCCCAGAGTATGAGAGAGCTCAGAGGAGGCTGCAAGAACCATCCAGGTTAAACCCCCAACCCATAAATTCATGAGCTAAGTAAACGCATATTATTTTATAGCACTGAGTTTTGGGGTGGTTTGTTACACAGCATTATTGTGGTAACAGGTTCCTGATACAGGCCCCCTCCTATTCTTCCATCTGCTGCTGCGTCTGCATGTGTCAAAGTGCAAAGAGAGAACTGATTTCACAGAGCTTTCGTGGGAAGTAAACGCTAGGATTAACCCCGGTCCAGTTATAATCTGAAGGTCGATAGCTCTCTTCCCTCCTCAGGCTTACTCTCTTCCAGTTCATTGGGAAGAGGGCTATAGAGGGCATCTGTTCTCAATTGCCCCGCATTCTAGTGATAGGATAACAATGTTCCTTGTAGAACAGAACCCTCACCATGCTCGGTCTGTGTTTTGCATGGAGTTGCTCAACTCACTCCTGGACGCCATTGGCAAGTGACCCAGGCCTGGCCAATCAGTGTATGCCATCCTCTTGACCCCAAATGGGTTCAGGAATGGTCACATGGCAGGTCAAGGCAATGAGATTCAGTTTTAAGAATGTAAGTGCAAAGTTCCCTTTCCCACTGAGATTACTGAGAGAACATGGCTTAAGTCTAGAGGAGCATGGGCCACTATGTGGAAAGAGCGTGCCTCCATATAACTCACTAACACGGGAAAACAGAGCCCACAGATGTGAAGAAACAGAGTCCTGATGACATCGTTAGAACCACTAGATCCAGCCAGGCCTGAAGCTGTGTGAACTTTTAGTTATGTGAACCAATACATATTCTTTTTGTTTGTTTTGTTAAACCAATTTGAGTAACTGAAAAAGGGACTTGCCTTGCATTCTTCTCGGGTCACCTTCCTGACTGAATTGTTCCTTATTTTCTCAGTCTCTGCTATGGTGCTCTTAGTCATAGCAATTGAATTGAAGTTGTCATTTCAGTATGACTGTTACATGAGTTTGTGACTTCTGTTGTCTGGTGGACTCTCCACCTTGCTGGGTTTTAATGAAGCAAGCTGCCATGCTGG
Source organism: Carollia perspicillata (assembly GCA_004027735.1). Classification (NCBI taxonomy): domain Eukaryota; kingdom Metazoa; phylum Chordata; class Mammalia; order Chiroptera; family Phyllostomidae; genus Carollia; species Carollia perspicillata. The sequence goes on along the minus strand of PVKM010015876.1, from coordinate 9,204 downwards.
GGAGTTCCATGCGGCAAGGATCTGAGGACAACCTCCCATCAACAGCCAATTAGAGTTGAAACTCAGCCTTCAGTCCAATGTCCCAAAAGGAACTGAGTCCTGCCAACAACTGTGTAAGTGAGCTTAGAGGCAGGTGCCTCCCCAGGTGAGCCTTCAGTGACACACTAGCCCTTGCTTGCAGCTTCAGGAGAGGCCCAAAAGCAGATTCCTGACCCACATTGTGAGATAATCACCGCGTGCTGTGTTCAGGCTGTTAAGCTTGTGATAATTTGTTATATAGCAACAGATAACATTCTCAGTCCCAGCCTTTGAGGCCTCCAGCTGTGGCACTGGCCATGTGACTGAAGAGCCTCTGGATAATGTCAGTTCCCAGGCTGTGACTTGCCTTGCAGCCTGGAGTCTGCCCTGCTGGTCCCAGAGATGGCGGAGCACAGACAAGTTTTTAACACAGCCATAAAGAGTGGAACGGGAGGTGCCATTTTTAATGATATGTTAAATAGGACCTTTCCCAGGGTCCACGACAGAAGTGATCCCTCTACCCCTGCATCAGTGCTGGGTCCTCAGACCCTTCTCACTCCATAAGAGCACCCTCTACGGGCGGGTTCCCCTAGTCTTTTGTTGACCCCATGCCAAGGGTGTGTGGGATCTTGCCCAGAGTTGCCCACCACCAGTAAACTTCTCGGAAACATGGAGCTCCTGTTAGAGCTTTAATGTTATTGCTAATACAAACCTGATTAAATTCTAGACAAAGGGCACTCTGCTTCCCATATTGGGGTGGATGGGGATGGTTTTATTCTTTCAGCTCTAGACATTTCAGATCTCTATAACTATGTGTTCCCGAAGGCTCTGGTAAGGACCTATGCCTGTGGTGGGGAAAGGAAGGAGGGAAGAGGAGGTCAGAGAACTCAGCAAGAGGATGGGGATAAGCTCATTTTCGCCCTGGGCCGAGGAGAGACTCTCACTCAAAAGAATAGACCCCTCAGCGAGTGAGCGCGCGCACACACACACACACACACACACACACACACACACACGGGGTGTCTTGTGCCTTCCCTACCAGAGCAAGGCCATAACATTTTGACCTGAATCTATTTCTTTAAAAAATATTGCAAAAAACTATGACTTTGAAGAGTCTTCAGGGCAAGAAACATTCTCAGCTGAGTCTTGCAAGTAATCGAGGATTACCTCTCTCTGTACCAAAAATCTTCCCCTTAATAATTCGGACCAGAAGTCCTTCTCAGCCTCTTAGACAGTGGATAACATAGTTTCTGGTGTCCTTCTTGAAATCTCACGTGGAATGCTGCCCAAGAACCTGGGAAGGTGAGTTACCTAAGCCCAGGATAGTCACATGATAGAGCAAAATTTTCCAAAGGAAAACTTTCTTTCCAGATCTTTCTAGAGCCCTTGAGTATGCATTTGATTCTCCAGAAGTCAGTATTTGACTCTGTGAAATGAAAAGCAGCTTTTCCATGATTCGTACCTATCCTTCCCACCAAAAGACAAATGGAATCCAGAGGTTCCCCAGGCCTTACTAGCCTGCAGGTATGAGGTCACACTTTATTCATTCATTCACTCATTCATTCATTCATTCATTCATTCAACAAACACTTGCCTGGGGCTTACAATGAGCTATTCTAAGTGCATTAAAACCATTAATTTTTTTACAACTTGATGTGGTAGGTAGTATCATTATCTTCCCTGTGTTACAAATAAGGAAACCAAAGGGGTCCAATAAACTTGCCCAAGGACACAGAGCACCTACATGCATCTGGGTTTGGGGCCCAGGAGTCTGACCGTGGAGCCTGTACCCATATTTGCTTTGCTACCCTGAATCTCACTGATATAAACATCCCTCCTGCATAGTGGGAGCATGTCAGCCCCCCTGGTAAGGTTCCTCCCCGTATCACCATTTTCAGAGACCTTGGGAGGTGCTGCACAGGCCTCAGCGTTCCCTGGGACACTGCTCCTGGAGGGTAAGTCTGCCACAGTGCTTATTCTCTCTCACCACCGCAGGGCTGCACCACTGATAGCACTGAGACTCGGCAGCTTAATGCAATGAAGGTGAATTTAGTTCATGAGTCTCCTGGCCAGTTGCAAGGTTCTTCTGGCCTTGGCTGGGCTTGTTCACATGGCTGGGGTTGGCTGGCTCTTCACTGATCTGTGTTGGTTGTGGCTGGGACAACCAGGGCCACCTGGGCCTGGTCCCCATGTTTCTCATCCTCCAGCAGGCAAGCCCAAGCACTTTCACTTGGCAATGGCAGAGGAGAAAAGCAGACAAGCCCAACTGTGTGTGCACTTTCCAAGCTTCTGTTTAGATCATATTCATTAGCATCCATTGGCCAACACGAGTCATGCCGCTGGGCCCAGAGTCAGAATCCTGCACTGTTACAAGGCCCAAGGCACGGATACAGGGCGGGATAAAGAACTGGGGCTGTTGATACAATCAGTCTACCACATTTATCACCCGTCTTCTTTCTTCTCAAAAAATGTCAGAACAAAATTAAATTTCAAAGTAAAAAAAAGTCATTTAGCTAAAGCTGCCCAAGACTTTATGAATTAAAGTTGTGCTCTCGGAGATAGTGAAGAGGTTGAAACCAAACCAGGGCGAGAGGCACAAGTGACTTCTTTAGGAAGGAAAGGAGTAGCATTCCTCTGTATCAGTAGGAAATGGAACTGAGGGTTCGGAACTCGGCCCGGGGAGGCTCCCATTCAGGTGGCAAAGTGGCAGTCAGCAGGGGAGGCATTGTTTAAGCCAGGTGTCTGAGCAATGGGGTTAGCACAGAAGTCACATCAGAGCTGGCCAATGGCAAAACTGGCTCCCTTAGCAACTTCTTGGCATATCAATGCCTCCTGGCTTTGTCTCTCAGGCAGAAAACTCCAATATTGGCTTGTCTGATGCAGAACTGACCCCTAGGCAACTCTGGTTCTTCCAGGAGGGTATAGGCAGCTATTCCCATGCCTGGGAAGCAGGAACTGTCCTCTTTCTGGGCTCACATGGCCTGATTATAATTCTTCCTCTGAGAAGCTGGGAGCTCTGTGAAGATAGCCGCACCGGTCTCCGAACGTCCAGCCCCACGGCCCCTTTCTTCTCCCAGGAGAGTGCGCTGGAATGACCGGCCTCCCCAGGTAGCAGAGGTCTCCATCTGTGGATTAACACTGACTGATGTCTTTTGGAAATATTGGGAAAAGGCTCTATACATAGCAAAACTCCCCCTGCCACACTGAGGAAAGCGGACAGCACTCAGCAGGTAGGTCAGAGCTGAGCACCACCTCCACCACCCTAGGATGCCTTCTGGGTGTACTGTCAGCCATGTACCGGGTGTTTCGCACACATCACCTCCATTAATTCTTAAAAGACTCCCTGTGAGACAGAGCTGTAGGCATCCCCCGTTTACAGATGAGGAAACGGGGAGACCTGAAGCCTCAGGGCAGGGAGCTGTCCAAGTCACAGCAGCGCACACTGCGGGGAGGCACCCTGGTTCCAGACCAGCCCTCCGAGACAAATGGGACTCAGTGGGCGCTCCCAGCCAGGGGCGCCCTGCAGATACCACCCCGCCCCGTGGCCTTCCAGGTAAAAGGTGCATCTACTGCAGGTACAATTTCCAAGGAGTCATCTACACGAAGAGTTTTAAGAGAACCCATTTCTAGGCTCTTAGCTGCCATGTGGGTGATTTCCTACACCTGACCCGTTGGAGAACTTCAATGTGAACGGGTGAACCTGGTTCTCCTTTCCAAGTCTCCTTTCTCGGCCGCCTGCCCATCTCCCAAGGGACAAAATAAAAGTGGATCCCTCACCCATCCAACTCTCACTGTGGGGCATTGCCCTGGGTGGAAAAGCCTGGGCCAGGGTGGGGTGCACCGGGGGTCAGGGCACCAAACCTGGGGTCGCTCCAAATGTTGGGGAGCAGAGGTTCCTTTTACCAAGGTACCACAACCCCTCTTCTGCCCATCTAATTCAAAGACAGATGTTCATTAATTTTACTTTTTATGTTTAACAATTATCAAAATTTTGATCAACTCTATCTTAGAATTAATTATGTCGATGACTCAGTTCAGAAAAATGCCTAACCCTTACAACGTTATGATCCGAGGAAATACACACATTTTAAGATTACCATCTAGGAACAGTTTGGGTTTAGAGACTAGCCACAATGATCCACATGAAACTCACAGGCAGAAAAATATATTACATTCCTACAAAGTTCTGTGGGGGAAGTAGAAAGGAAAAATGACTTAAAGGAGAAGAAAGAGCATTGCAACATTTCTAGCTGTTAAGAGTTTGTTCATGTATTTTTAAAAAATAGATGATGGGGTATAAAATGACTATGATACTTAAATTCCATTGGATATATTTTAGAAAGTGACGTAATGGTTTTATTTTTAAATGCTACTATTTACAAAACTCAGGACATTATGACCTTTACAACTATTTGAAACTGTGATGGCAACTTTTTAAAATATGAGATTATGTGGTTTTTGAGAATTCTTTTGGAGGTACAGGAGGAAAAAAAAATAGGAAATTCCTCTAATTTTGTCCAGCCGACCCTTTTCCAGAGGAGGACCAGAAAGTCAAAAGGATTGACCCAAGATCACCTGTCAAAGGAGAACCGGAGCTAGGATCAAGAGCCAAGCTTCAGGACTCCCCACTTTCCTTATCCGTGCTGGGCTGCTCTATCAGTCAGAGACCCAGCTGTTCTCAGCACTCAAACGGAACGGAAGGCAGGGGAGCTAATCACATGCCTATTTACACAGGTGAGGGTAGTGTTAAGGGAAAGCAGCAGGGCTGGCAAAGTACCAGAGACAAGCAACGCCATTGGCACCCCTGGGCCAAGGGCAAGAGAAAGAGCCCTTACCTGGGCCTTGGGAGACTTTTAGCTATAGGAGAAGGCCACCGATAGGAGGAGTATGATCCCTGCCAGACTACAGTAGCAGGGAGAGAGCTGCAGAAATAAATATAGCCTCTCACTCTTCTGCATGGGTTTCCTGCTGGTCCTTCCCATTGGTCAGATCTACTGGAAACCAGAGGGCAAGGGAGCTAGTTACTACAGTCTTCAGAGGTCAGCCTCCTGGGCACAGAGCAAAGTAGGAAAGAGGAGAGAGTGGGCCTTGACGGGCAGCCAGAGAGTGTTCGGCATGCTTACCATTTTGAACTTGGAAGTTTTATTTAAACAAAAGACTAGGCTTTCTAGTCGAGGTAAACCACAGCAAAAAGAAGAGATCTGTCACCAGAAGAATCCAATAGCCTAAGTTTATGAGCCTGGAGGAATTTCAGAGACGTCGAGAAGGCTTTTTATTTTACATTTGTAATTATGATACACAGACATCTACTTGTTTCAATACTGTAGTTTTTGGCATCTCCTGTCGTTGGAAACGGATCAGTATTTCTCTAAAATTTGCCTTGTTGACTCCCCACTCATGGAGGATTTCACAGACCGCTACCAACTCCAACTATAAAACCCACGAGTTGAGGGAAATTCCCCAAGAAAAGTGATGAAAGTGGACATGTTAAACAGAACTATATTAGTAAAGATAACAATATAAATTTTTAACAGTCACCTATTAAAGACACATTAATCCTGTTATAATCAGAGTTAAAGAATGCATGCAATTGCCGTAATCCAAAATACTTTAACATTTAAGTCACCTTTCCAGGTAACCCGTGCTCATGTTCTAGAAAAAACAGCGCCCTCTAGGGACAGGAAGTTCCAATCACCTAGGGCCCTTTGACCTACGCTTTTGCTTTACACAAGTAAGGCTATGATGGGTGATGGGACAGGAAAGAGTCTGGATGGGGGATGAAGGGTGGGGGAATGAGGAGAAGTACTCTGATCCTGCATCATCCCCCTAAGGAGGGCAGCAGGGTGACTCACAAAGCCCCTTAGCTGGGAAATGGCAGACCAAGGTTCTAGTTCCAGTCGTCCCCAACTCATTGCACATCCTTGGCCAATGAACATTCTCCTCTCTAAATCCAAATTTTCTCACTTGCAAATATTCATTTTCAGTATCCCTTATGCCTCACTTGCCTTAGCCATAAAACTAGGATAATAAAAACTTTTTATTTTTTTATTTTAAAGACTTTATTTATTTATCTTTAGAGGGGAAGGGAAGGAGAGAGAGAGAGAAACATCAATGCATGGTTGCATCTCGTGCATTCCCTGCTGGGAACTGGCCTGCAACCCAGGCATGTGCCCTGACTTGGAATTGAACCATATCCTTCAGTTTGCAGGCCCGCACTCAATCCACTGAGCTACAACAGCCAGGGTAGATAATAAAAACTTTTTATAGGACTGTCCTGGGCACTAAATAAAGTTAATACTTGTGAAAAAAAGCTTGTCAGATGCTAAATCAGCATAATGGAGACGACATGGTATAGTATCAAGAGCACATGCTAAGAACCTTTAACCTGGTTCTAAAATTATAGCCTCAAATTCAGACTTTAGACAATGGACAAATAAGGACATCAGCAAATATTCTTCCCAAAGAGTAACTGTAAGATGGACAAAACTGACAAAGTGACCCTTCCAATCCTCTGGAAAGCAGCTTAAGTCATACACCAACCCGAGAAGCATTTATGTTTGAAAATCTACTGAACTTTTATAACACAATGGAACCGTGATGTTTGTGCCTGTGCTGTTCCAACCTCCACCCCCGTCTCAGTCTATTTGGTCCTCTGTTCTGCCAGGTTGGGGCAGGCCATGAGGCCAGGCAGCTGCACTGCTGAGATCAGAGGGATGCATTTAATTCGGAACGGTAGGGATCTACCCAGCAGCATTGGTGGAAGAAGTCACCCTGGCAGCCAGTGAGCAGGGAGGGCCAATGGCTCTCCTGGTCTGACACCATGATCATGGTCACACCTACCATATTCCTGGCTGAGGCTACACATATAAGCAACAGAAGCCAGAGAGGACACAAGCTATGCATACAAACCTGGATGGCCCTAAGGCTGCTCACATGTGTATAAGGGCCCAGCGGAAAATAAAATGCCTGGCAGACTTTAAAATGACATGAGCTTTGAACCTGCTCCCTTACCCACACATCTATTTCAGCAGAGGATGGAAGCCTTACTTGGTTGAGGCATTTCAGCATAGACACTATCTGATTAGCTGACTGTTAAGTTGTACAGGCATGGGATGACCCTTAGGAAGCCAAGCTTAAAAAGAAAAAAACAAAACACCTGGCCAAAGATATCAGTAGCCGCATACTGCTGGGGACACAGACTTAGCTGAAGCAGGTTACTAAACAAACAAATAAAAAAGTTAACGATAATAACTTTCAAGGAGAAAGGATAGTGTCCAGACTTGTTACAATATATTATCTAAGATGTTCAGGTTTCATCAACAAAAGATAATGTGAGACACGCAGAGGTACAGGAGTGTGAGCCATACTCAAGAAACAGGGGACACAAAAGAAACTGTCTCTGAGTGTCTCCATGTATTTTATTGGCACATAAACATCTCAAAGCAGCTTTAAATATGTTTTCTAAAAAAAACCCTGTATTTAAAAATTAAATAAAAGCATAGCAATAATAAATAAACACATACAAAATTTCAACCGAGATAGGAATTATTGAAAGAACCCACATGAAAATTCAGAAATAAAATAGAATAACTGAAATGAGAAACATCTAGAGAGCTTTCACAGATGATTCACAACGGCCAAAGAAAGAATCAGTGAACTGGAAGACAGTGAGGAAAAGGGAGGAAAAGAGTCTGAACAAAAATGAGTGGAGTCGCAGAGACCTGTGGGGCAGCAAGGAGCCTACCAGCACACTTGCGGTGGTAGTGCCGAAATGAAAGGAGAGAGAAGAAAGGGGGGAAATGTTTTCTTCAAAGAAGTAAGGACAGAAGACTCCAAATTTAAGGAAAACATTAATTTGGACATACCAGAGGTTCAATGAATCCCAAGTAAGATAAACACAAAAAGATCCATACCTAAACGGTTCATAGTCAAAGTGTTGAAAGACAAGACAATGAGAAAATCATGAAAGCAGCAAGAGGCAAGCGATTCGGCACATACTGAAAAGCATCGATACCTTTCATTACTGACTTTCCATGTAAAATAATGGAGTGAGAAGGATATACTAAAAGTATTGGAGAAAAGAAAGGTCAATCAGCCTGGGTGGTGTGGTCCAGTGGATTGAGCACTGGCCTGCAAACCAGGGAGTCGCTGGTTCGATTCCCAGTCTGGGGCACGTGTCTGGGTTGTGGGCCAGGTCCCCAGTGTGAGGCACACGAGAGGCAACCACACATGGGTGTTTCTCGCCCTCTATTTCTCCTTCCCTTTTTCTCTCTAAAAATAAATAAATAAAATCTTAAAAAATAAACAAAAACAAGAAAATGGAACTGTCAACGAAGAATTCTATATTAAACAAAACTCCCTAAAAAATGAAAGCTCGCCCTGGCTGGTGTAGCTCAGTGGATTGAGCATGGGCCTGTGAAGCAAAGGGTCACCGGTTCGATTCCCAGTCAGGGCACATGCCTGGGTTGCGGGCCAGGTCCCCAGTAGGGGCACATGACAGGCAACCACACATTGATGTTTCTCTCCCACTCCTTCTCCTTCCCATCCCCTCTCTCTAAAAATAAATAGATAAAATATTTTTTAAAAAAATGAAAGCTAAATAAATATATTCCCCAATTTTTTAAAAAACAAAGAGAGAGGCTGAGGGAATTGATGGTTCTTAGACCTGACCTGCCCTGCCACATACTATAAAAAGTCCTTTAAGCCAAAAGGAATTGACATCTAATAGTAGTTTGACTCTACAAAGAGAAATGAAAACCATCAAAATGATAAATATGTAACAAGAGTTAAAATATAAGTCAGTATGAGAGCCTACCCATATTGTTTGTTTCATTCTTTTAACTTTTAAAAAAGATATAAGACTGTATAAGACAATGTTAGCATTGTATTGTTAGGTTTATCCACAGATACATATGTCAATAATAGCACAAAGGAGGAAGAGTGGGAATGGAGCTATATATTATAGCAAAGTTGCTATATTTTACCAGAATCAAGTTCATATTAATTTTAAGTACAGTATGAAAAATTAACATGCATGTTATAATTCCAATGTGAGCAATGAGAAAATAATTAAGAATATATACGTTAAAATGGTACACAAATATATTTATTTGATACAAAATAAGGAAGTAAAAGAGAAACAGAAGGACAAAAAAGATAAGAGATCTATAGAAAGCAAATTAAGAC
>PVKM010015875.1:0-27468 GCA_004027735.1 Carollia perspicillata | reverse complement strand
CTTTCTCTAAACTGTCAAGTATGAAGTATGGAAAAAACTACCGATTCCTAAATGCCTTTTGACCCACATTCTTCTCTATGAAAACCGCAACCCCCAGTGTGTCGCTGTTGAGCAATCTCTGCAGTTCGTGACTCATGCCTCCAAATACACTCTACAAGAACAGTCTGAAGTACCTGTATCTCTCCTCTTGCAGGGTCTGAGAAATAAAACCATGTAAGCACATGTAATGAAGGAGAAGAAAGTGCACACCAAAGGGATATTTTTTTCACCAGAAACATAAAAATTAATTCTGGTTTCAGTTATGTAAATTGGAGTAAAATCTCATAACAGAATCTATCTTTCTACTGAATCTTCTTTTCTAGAAGTTATTGGTACCACGTTTTAGCCAGTAGCCTACATCACAGCACTATCTCTGCACCTTAAACATGATACACTCAAACTACAGGATTGGTTTTTGGAATGTGCTCCGAGGTCATGGGGAATGTGGCTGCACCTTTGCTCCCCTGACAGTTCCAAAAGTTTGCATGTAATGGTTGTCCTGTGACACTGCAAGAAACTCTGTCAACCTGACCCTTTTTGGTCATTTTCCGGCACAGTCTTCCCAACATGCACTTAAAACAATGTGTCTCATGCCCTGAGTGGGGGCGGGCAGGGCCAGGGCTGTGGAGGGAGACTGAGATGAAGTGATTAGAGAGAGGGGAGAGGCTTGCCAGAAAAATGAATTAGTGCCTACACAGTTGTCGACGGCATCTTAGTGATGACTCATCACTCTTGTACAGCGTTTCCTAACTCCAGACTCTACTAGCTTTGAGATTCAATGGACATAAATTATATTTCAAAAAATACTGAGATTTTTTTGAGATTCAATGGACATAAATTATATTTTAAAAAATATTAAAACAATAGCACAGTGGAAGTTTTCTGATGTGTGTGTGTGCTTCTATCGAATTCATATGTGTGAACGACTATTACAGAGAATTACTTTTACACTTGTCACTTTCTGTAAATTGACATTATCTATATTAAATGCTTATGCATATATATTTAAAGAATACAATGTATATCCATTTTTTAAGTTTTAAATTTTGCTAGCGTTCTCCTCATTGATCTGACTCATGTACAGTGGACTGGCAATGTAACTACTCCAAGGGGACACTGTAACTAAAATACTCTTGTGTTTTGTTTTTATAACACTCAGGAGAGAAATTGACCTCACAGAGGACTGTGGGTGAGAATGGAAGAGACTCCTTTAAAGCAATTTCAGCAAGTTTAGATATTTATTTTTAACATTTATTGAAAATGAAACCAATGATCTGGTATTATCAAAGTCCATCAAACCTTCACTGTAGAGAGATCCAGCAATGTTTCTATACAGGGAGTGATACGCTTGATTTATCTTTTGAAGAACATAAGAAGCAGATACTGGATTCATGAGTTTTCTCTGTATAGCTTTTTTAAAATTGAAAATATTATTATGTAAGCATAGACTTACCTGGAGGTTTAAAAAACTATACAGAGAAATAACATGAATCCTTTATGAAGTTTTCCCCAAGGGTAACATTTTAAAAACTATCACAACCAGGAAATTGATACTGATACAAACCTCTGGTCTTATGAAGTTTCCCCCAGGTTACCTGTACGTGTGTGTGTATTAGTTCTACACAATTTTGTTATCAGTAGGTGTATGTATCCATCATCACAGTCAGGGCACAAGAAATACCATTATCACAATGCTCCCCAGTGTTTCCTTTTTTATAATTACATCCACTCAACCCTCTTGGTCCCTAAACCCTGGCCACCAGTAAGTTGTTCTCCATATCTAAAGTGTTGTCATTTACCAAAACTTATATAAACAGAATCAGGAAGTATGGAATGTATCAGTGCTGACTTTTTTTTTACTCAGTATAATTTCATGGAGATGCACCCACATTGTTTCGTATATCAACAGTTACTTCTTTTTCATAGCTGAGCAGTATTCCAAGGGTGTGTGTATCTGTTTGTTGAGTGACTAACCTGTTGAGGGGCATTTGTTATCGATCTGGGGCTATGCTGAGTGTGACAGGAGGAATATGCATATTGCTCCTCACTCACAAGATCTATAGCTCTGATTTCCTATTTACTGTGACTGTGACCTTATATGGCAAAGACTTTGACGATGTGATTAAGTAAAATGGAAGGATCACCCTGGATCATCTGGATGGAGCATACATGCCATCTCTCGGGGAGACGACACACAGAATTATCACAACATTACCACCATGGAGGTAGAGGCTACGTGGCCTGGATGCCAGCTAAGGAATTAGACAGCATAGTGGGAGCTGGAAAATCAAGGAGCAGATTCTCTCCTCCAGATGCTCTGGGGGAGGAGTGGCACTGCTGACACGCTGACTGTGGCCAAGTGATACCAAACAGGACTTCTGGTTTCTGTAACTGGGACAGAATGAACGCCTGGTGCTTAAAGCTACCTGATCATTTGTTACAGCAGCAAAAAGAAACACATACAATAAATAAATCTGCCATAAACACTTCTGTTGGGGGAACATGAATTTTAATTTCTCTGGGACAAATGCCCAGGAGTATAATTGCTAGGTTATGTGAAACGTGCATAGTTAGTTTTATAAATAACTGCCAAAATTTTTCCAAGTGGCTGTAACATTTCACACTCTCATCAGCCACGTAGGTGTGATCCAGTTTCACTGCATCTTTGCCAGGATGTGAGGCTATGACTATTTTTACATCTTATCCTGTGTGACAAACGTGTACTGATATCTCACTGTAGTTTTAGTTTGCATTTTCCTAATTGGTAGTGATATTGAAAATGTTTTCAAGTACTCACCATCTGCAAATCCTCTTCATTAAAGTGTTTGTGTCATTTGCCCATTTTCTAATGAGACTATTTTAGCGTTAAGTTTTGAGAGGTAAATAGATATTCTGGATACTGGTCCTTTTTCAGATGTGTGGCTTACAGATATTTTCTCCTAGTCTGTAGCTCATCTTTTCATTCTCTTCTGATTATTTTCACAGAGTATAGTTTCCATTTTGATAAAGTTCACTTTATCAGTTTTTCCTTTTATTGTTATGTTTTTTATTGTGAAGGCTAAAAGTTCTTTCCCTAGTCTTTCCTCCATTGAATTGCCTTTTCATCTTTGTCAAAAATCAGTTGGTCATCCATACTGATTGGATGGATGACCAACCCATCAGTCATCCATCCAATCTCATAGACCTATTTCTGGGATATCCTGTGCTATTAATCTGTGTCTATATCTTTGTCAATATGGTACTGCCTTGATTGACATATATATATATATATATATCTGTATATATACAGATATATATACATATACATATATACATATATATGATGTAATAACCATTAATATTAATAATCATTAATATTGGGTTGTGTGCATCACCTTCCATTACACTTCTTTTTCCAGATTGCTCTAGCTTTTATACAACTTGTTCCTTTCCATTTCCATTTTAGAATGAGCTTGTCTGTAGGCAAAATTCATTTCTTCCTGACAGAAATGGTGTTAACCTATAACTAATTTTTACTTCCATTCCATGGACACAGTATATCTTTTCATTTTCTAGGATTTATTTTATTCTTTTCCTCAGCATAGTGTAATTTTCAGTGCACAGATACTACTCAGATATGGTTCACCAGTTGTGACAACCGTGCCCCACTAATGCAAGATGTTAATAGCATTGTTAATAACAATGTCCTTGCGGAGGAAGTGGTGAGCAGAGGGAGGGGGTGGAGGGGGGCATGGGGACTCTGTGTACTTGCTCTTTAATTTTTCCATAAACTTAAAACTATTCTAAGAAATAAAATCTATCAATTAAAATTTATCAAATTAAACATATGAGGAAAGGAATGTTGGTATGAATACAATACGATGTCCTAAATCAGAAAATGACACAAAGAAAAACTAGTAGTAATAATTATCACCATTATCAGTGTGGCATTTCATTTCAGCAAGAATATATGTTTGGAGGTAGCGAATCAGTATCAGAATGCTCATGGAAAGATCTAGATGTCAAGTGTGTGTGAGCAGGCAATTACCATGCATGTATGTGGGCAAAAGAAATAGATTCTCAGACAAAGAAGAAATTTTACCCAGGTATATTTTGTGAACAACTGGAAATAATTGCCCATATATAGTTGGTAGAAGGAGAGAAAGAGAGAGAGAGAGGAATTTTTATTTTAATGTTTCATGGTGAATGATTTAGGTAAAATCAAAGATTGAAGCTTAAACTTATATCTAAATATAAGTTGAATGCAAGCTACAACTGTTAATAAAATTTCCAAATTTTCTTAAAATAGGAACTATATATAGTAAATACAAATAGTAATGAAATTTGGAATTTGAGCTCTAGGGTTTTTAATAAATCTGAATGTTGGTCTAAGAGATGGACATACTACTTGAAACAGTTATTGTTTTCTGGGGGGTTATGAAATAGGGCATTTAATAATTTCCCCTTTTCACATTATTTTGAAAAATGCTCAAATGTGTTTGCTATAGATGTAAGCTAAGCCACTCATGGAAAGCCACTAATGTTCTGGATTTTTAAACAAGTAGAGAATACACTGAACAAAATGGTGCCATTTCCCAGGCTTTTCAGGGAAAGTGGGGTTGACATCTTTCCACAACTTCCTTATGCTTCTTGATGAAAAAAAAACAAAAAACACAAAACCTATTCCATTCAGTCTTCTCTGCTAAAATCAGCCAACCAGTGACCACACCTGTGTTGACTTTCTGTTACCCCCTCGCTGATTCATGAACTTTGTGTGATTGTGGATCTTAAAGCCATTTGTCTAGTTGCATTATTTATTTTCGTTTTATATCTCAAAGTTAAAATCCAATGTAATTAAATGGGATATATAGGAAACTTATTGATACGATGCCTATAGTAAATAGCTATGTTCTCTCTAATTAGTAAAATTTTTGGTAATATTTCTATGCAAACATGTTGGTAAACCAGAATGAAGTAGTATTTTGCATTATAACAGAGCAAAAAATAGTAGGTATTAAAAGTTTGATAGGGACCCCTTAATCCAGACCCCTTTCTGTGGCTGTGGTTCATGAAGGTCAAACCTCCTAACAATGCCAAGCACCTCCAGTGCACTGTGCCATCACCAGCCTACGTGACAGAGGCGGAGGTCCCATGCTGAGTCATGAGTTCCCCATTGATGTGTAATAGGGATGTGCAAGATCTCGGGGATACAATTTTAAATGAGACAGTATTAGACTGAGGTCAGAACGATATCTCAGAAACGTGGTTAGTCAAATTGCTACCTGGCTAATTCTCCCAAGTTATTGAATACTTTTCCTCACAAAACTTTTTATGCAATATCCTGAAAGTGTCACACAATAAAGGGAACATAGGCGCTCATCAAAATGCAAAAACAAGATATAAGCTTATAATGTTATAAGCATGATACACAGATCTCACTCTTAAAATAACTATACTAAAACAAAGAACAATAATAATTACCTTATGCAACAATAACACCATACACTCAGTGTGTACTTCTTCTCTACTAGGCAACATTTTAAGGAATTTACGTACATACGTGTACTTGTTTAATCTTCACAACCTCTTTTGTCTTTAACTCACTAGTCACTTCCCTTTTTTCCAACTTATGGTGCAGCAAAAATTCATGAAACTATATTTTAAAGCATCTTCTAAACTAATAGTGCAGACTCAATGTAATTACAATTACTTTGCACTATATTACACAATATTTAGGTATCTTGTTAAACTTCAGAGAGCCATAAATAGATTGCAGGAAGATTAAAATCAGTCAGATAGCACACGCATAAACAAGGAACCATTTTTACTTATTTGTCAATGTTGCTCACTTCAGCGAATGAACAAAGTACAAAGAAATGGTCAAAGGAAGCTGAATGAATTCTTGTTTATCAATTGACTCTATTTGCTCATTCGGTAAACTAGGTTTCAGAATATAGGCATAATTTATTTACAATTATGGCATCCTTATGATTAAAATTATTTCAAAATGAGTTCTGAGATCATTGAATACTGGCGTTAAATGAAGCCTGCTCCCATTTGGGGAGGAATACACGGTGGCAGTTATTGATTGTTCTTCTCCAGTTAATCTACTGCAAAATGAAGACTCAATGGAATATTTTGTGTTGTTAGGTCATTAGAAATTAATGGCTTTTGGTAGAAGAGCCCTATTTCTTCATTACTTATCTGTGTTTTTAAAACTAGAAAAACACACCAGTATATCAGTAACCCATTGCACCTCAGTGGAACAGAGTACCTGTCTGAAGCCTGAAATGCCTAACTCAACCCCTAAGAGCAGAATCCATCTTCTCCAGGTAATGCCCATCAAGTCTTTGATTTCATGCACCCCATTTCCATTTTTCCTTCTGGCTTCATTGTTTTACCTGATTGGCCAAGCCCTCATGATAATCAAATCACTAAACACCATTCACTCATTGCTCTTCTGGGGATCAGACCTGTCACCGGTTTATATGCTTTCTGCTCAGCACTGATTTTGATTCATGCCTTAGAAAGTCAGAGCCTCAAAGGGCCTCTCCATTTCACTTTTCCCAGCCAGTTTCAATAGCCACTTTAATTGAGTGGGTAGTATTTAATATAGGGCTTCTCTAGCAGGCAATAATCTTCTACCCCACGGTTCTCCATCTTGCATTGAACGAAAGAATGCTGACTCACAGGTTTTCGTTTGTTTTGTTTCCTCCCTGCTACTGCTTTAACTTGGCTTGAGAAAAAGAGTTTTATAAGATGAAATCTTGTACTAGCCCTAAATACAGACTTTAAGAAATATATTTTCCATATTTTAAAGGTAATTGAATTTAGTACATAAAATATTGTTTTTCAAAGCTGTAGGAATACAAATGGCTTTAATTATAGTGTAATGGACTGAAGGTTTCTTCCCACTCCCCAAATTTGTATGTTGAAAATGAATCCCCAGTGAGATGGTATGAAGAGGTGGGGACTGTGGGAGGTGATTAGGTCATGAGAGTGGAACCCCCATGAATAGGATCAATGCCCTTATTGAAGAGATCTCCCTGCCCTTATTGCCAAGTGTGGACATAATGAGATCTCACCAGATATTTTGATGTTGTAATTTCCAGTTTCCAGAGCTGACCAAAAATAAAAAAATTATATTGTTTATAAGCCATCTAGCCTATGGAATAAACACATTCCTTAACTCTCATATCAACTCTGCCTTCCAATTGTGAGCCAGTATTTGGTGTATAGCAATTTCATTACCATAATTTCCAATCAAAATTTGAAAAATATATTACTCCAAACTGGCAAAAAAACCCCTAGCTTCTGTTCAACTCTTCCAAACCACTCCTCCTCAAATTTATGCATATGTTTCATAGGCAATGAACGTAAATGAAGTAATGAAGTAAAGTGAGGCAAAACTTTAGAGAGCAAAATATTATTAAAAATGGCATTAAGAATCTCAGTGTCTAGTTCCCCATCTAAAAAGCTGGAAGTCACTACTATGTCCTACCAACAAGTGTGAAGCTGAACAGACTGAAAAATCAATAATTCTGCTTGGACCTGTAAAAGAGGAAGGACACAGGGCAAAGCCCGGCTTCTAAGACTAGGGGGACAGAGCAGATACACAGATCACAGCTTCCCAGAGCAGACACGCCTGTGCAGGGGCCACCCCAGGCACCAGTGCTGGACAGGAGAACCCGAACTGCATGGCCACACTGTTGAAGGATTTGTGTGGACAAGTCAGAGATTTCAAAACTCCAGGGGACCAGTCATAGTGAAGTCACCACAACATTCTGAATTTAACTTGTAAAAGCTCTGCCAGGTTCCCATAGCAAATATCAGAGAAAAATCCCCCAGGGCTTCCAGCAGAAGGAGGGGAAAAGTGGAAAATGACAGAGCACTCTGTTCTTCTTACCCTGGCCTGCCCTCAGGGGAAACTAGTTAACCAGTGCCTCATCTGTCCGTTATTATGGGAGCTTAACTGTCCTGGATGAAGGGAGATACTCAGCTCCAGTCAGCTCTAGGCTTGTGCTTAAGGGACAGGAAAACTCAACTCGTGCTCACTCTAGCCATCCTGTCCCACCTGGGGTGGGGGTGGGGAGGAAAAAAACCAATAAACATTTCTGAACTTCACAGCCCAGAGGCATGCATTCCCGAAAAAAAAACAGACCTAACTGTAGACCTACAGAAACGTTCTCTCCTCCTATGTCTTGCCACCACATTACTGAAGGTCTATTTCAGAATCATACGAAATACTCAACTAAAACCACAAAGGCAGAGAAAGAGTAGGAGAAAAAATAGGAACAAAGTACAGGGGCGAAAAGTGGAAGTTAGTAACAAAATGGTGGAAATTAATCCTACTACATCAATAATCGTTGAGTGTTGATGGTCTAACGCGCCAATTATAACACAGACATTGTCAGAATGAATCAATAAACAACACCCAAACATAGATGCAAAAATCTTCAATGAAATATTAGCAAATTGAATCCACCAATGTATAAAAATCTGACCACTTCCAAATGGGATTTTTTTCAGGGATGTAAGGCTGGTTCAACATTAGAACATAATAATAATCATGTAACACATCATATGCACAAGAGAAAAATGATGTGGTCATATCAAGAGATGCAGAAGAAAAGCATTAAATGAAACTCAACATCCATTCATAATAAAAGTTCTCAGTGAACTATAGAGGAAAAGTTCCTCAACTTGATAAAGAATATTTATAAAAATCCTGCAGTGAACATCATATTTAATGGTGAGAAATCAAAGCTTTCCAGTGAGATCAAGCACAGTGCAAGGATGTCTTCTCGCAACACTACTGTTCAATATCAGTGGAAGTGCCAGCAAATGCAAAGAACGGAAAGGAAAATTAAAAATACATAGATAGGGCAGAATAAAATAAAACTGTCTTGGTTTGTAATCGGCCTACTTTCTATGTAGAAAATGCTAAAGAAAAAAAAATTACTAAAAATTCCTAGAACTAAAAAGTAATAATTGCAAGGTTGCAGGATGCAATTTTATTATAAGAAATCTATTGCTTTTCTATATATCAGCAATGAACAAAGAAATTTAAAATTAGAAATAAAATACCATTTACATTAGCATCCAATAAAACAATAGATGTAGTTACAAAATTAACAAAATACCTACCAGACCTACATGAGGAGAACTATAAAACTGCAAGAAATAAAAATTAATGGAGAAGTAAATAAATGGAGAGATATTTCATGGCCATGGATAGGAAGACTCAATGGTGTCAAGATGTTAGTCACTCCTGACTTGTTTAGTTCCAGGAAGATCTCAATCAAAACTGCAGAGCGTCATTTTGTGGGTGTCAACAACCTTGTTTTATAAAGTTTACATGAAGATCAAAAGACCTGGGATAGCCAGTACCATACTGAGCAAAGTTGGGAGGCTGAAGCTACCCCACTGCAAGGCTTACTCTGAAGCTACAGTAATCAAGACAGCGTGGTAATGGTGAAAGAATAGAACAAAAATAACAGTGGAACAGAACAGAGAGCCCAGAAATAAACTGATGGTACTATAGTCACCTTATTTTCTATGAAGAAGCAAAGGCAATACAATGGAGAAAAGATGGTCTCTTCTATAAGTGGTGATGGGACAACTAGACATTCTCATGTAAAAAATAATGATCTTAGACACAAACCTTACACCCTTCACAAAAATTAACTCAAAATGGATCCTAGACCTAAAGAAAACACAGAAACATAAGGCTCCTAGAGCATAACTTCAGAGACGTCCCAGAAGACTCAAGTATGGGGATGACTTTAAGATACAACACCAAAGACACAACCCATAAAGAAATCATCGATAAGGCAACGTCATTAAAATTAACAACTTCTGCTCCTCAGAAGACAATGTCAAGAGAATTAGAAGACAAGTCAATTAAAGAAAATATTTACAAAAGATACAACTGCTGAACGATATACTGTTGTATGGATATGTAAATGTTTATCCATTTAACTGTGGAGGAACATTTAGATTTTGTTTTTACTCTGGGGTATTACAAATACAACTGCTATAATAATTATGTGGAAAATTTAAAATTATGTATAAAATTGTATTTCTCTTCAGTAACATGTAGGAGAAATAAGGCTGGATCAAATAAAAGTTTATGTTTAACTTTTTAAAAGACATTGTATGGGGCAGAGTTGGGGATCAAGCAAAAAATAAAGAGAGATAGTGAAGTGACTCATAGACGTGGATAATAGGGGTGGGGAAATGTGGTGGGTAAACATGGAAGAGAGCACAGGGGAGATAAATGGTAATAGAAAAATACCATAAAACATAATGTAAAAAGTGGCCAAATTGTTTTCTAAAATGGTAACATTCCCACCAACAGCAAATAAGATTTTTCCTCCTGTGATATCGTCATAAAAAAATACTTTATATGTTCACTTTTTCAACCGCGCTAATTTTTAGTCTTAGTAATATTTATATAGAGGTAACTCCCTATGGTTTTATTTATTTTTTATTGTTGTTCAAGTATAGCTATCTCCATTTCCCCCCACCATTGTCCCCCACCTCCCACTCTCAATTCGACCCTTCTTTGGCTTTGTCCATGCATCCTTTATACATGTTCCTTGATGACCCTTCCCCTATCTTTTTAATTTGGATTTCTCCACTGACTACTAACTCTGACATCCCTTTAATATGCTAATTTCCATCCTTTATTCATGCTTTCATTGGGCTGTTTGTCTTATTGAGCAAGTGAAGTTTTTTAGAGTATCTTATTTTCTCCCATTTCTTCAGAATGAATGTGAAATTTCTAATGTAAAAAGTGAATTGATAAAAAAAGGCCATCAAGTTATAAAATAACCCTACCTAAAAAAATATTGAGAGGAATATGCACATTCACAAATGTCAATGTATTCAGCCTTGCTGAAGGGTCGGCTCATTCTTAAATTGAAACTTAATTGTTATTAAATGAAACTGTCCTACTTCTATGTCAATTAACACTGTATTAGACAGTGTCCTATTTAATTATCTTGAGGTATATTCATAAAAGTAAGCATTAGTCATAACATGTTGGGTCATGTTGTACTCAGAATAAAAGGTAAAAGAATTTCTAATCTGCATATTTTACTAAATGCTGGCACATAATTATTTAGATTTTGCATCCCATATAAATTATCTATTTTCATCAGTCACTTCTTTCTTCTCCACTTACTCACAATTAACCCTAGGGTGGCACTTTTAATACAATTTTAAGTTAGCTGTAAATTGATAATTTATACACAAATTTGGACACAAAAGTATTAACCTTGAAATAAATTGTAATTGTATCTTAACTACCATTTTAAAAATTATTGGAAAACATTGAACATGATCTATTTTATTCTAATAACTGTTATTAGTTACCATTCTAAGAGTGACTTTTCATAGAATAAGTATCTAGCATATTTTTGGATGAGTTAAAATATGGTACAATTCTTGGCAGTATTTTCACAGACATCCTTGGTTACTAAAAAAGATTAATATCTAAATCAGTAGAAAAGAGACACTGGTCAGTGATAAGATTTACAATCAGAAGAAAAATTTTTGGGTTGCTTGAGGAGTATTTAATAACAAGTTAAACTTAGTAAAATAAAAATAACAATTGAGAATATCTTTTTCTCTGTGCTCTCCTGAAAATTATGATGTTGCTGGATGTTTTCTGTGACACATGGTCATTCACACATTTTCTTTAGAAAGTGCATTTTCCCCATGCACAATCAAAGGGGATAAGAATGGTACTATTTTTCATCCTATTTTCATATGAGGGATAAAAGAGAAAAAAGTAAATACAACCAAACTGAAAATGGTTTCTATTTTAAAATTCTACCTCGAAGGGCATTCCATTTCACCAGAGCAAAAGTAAGCACATGTTTTTTTTTGTTTTGTTTTTTACCTTTACCCCCTAATCAGAATTCTTAGTGCACAAAACAACATGTCCATGTTGGCAAAGCATCGTCCCCTAGAGGTGCTTTTCCGCAGCGAAAGCACTTTGAACCTGTGGATACAAAAGCAGTACTTTTCATTGTCTGAAGTGTCACAATGTATAACGATAATAGTGATGTTTCTATGAGCGAACTACTGTATTATTTCAACAGGGTGTGACGCACTGAATTCTAGTGCGATAAATCGCACTCCTTGTCTGATTTTATGTAATACAGAATACATTAGCCGCGAGAGAAAGGACTGCTGAGTTACTGATAATGGGAATTAAAACAGGACTTTTGGCAGCACTGTCTGCATCTAAAATTTTTATTATTTTCTTTCTTTCCAGAGAGCAATTCTCATGGAAGGTTAATTCTCAGTTTAAAAGGCTATGGTGTAATTTTTCAGTGTACTCGTATCTTACTAAAAAGCTCAATCATAATCATTTTTATTCTGTCATTTTAATATCTATCCCTACATGTAAAACCTGGGTTTAAATCTTCCTATTTTGCATAAGCTCTGAGTAATATGCATACATCATGCCAACTAAACATTATTATATTTTACCCAGATTTATCGAAACAGGATTCTGAGTGATTTTTCAAGGCTAAATAATTCAATTTTGAGACTCTTTTTATTATAATATTACATTTGCTTATATTGTTAGTTTGGCTGGCCACAAATCAAAATAACAAGACTATATTTTTGTCTCCACTTATTCTTCAGGAATAAAATTTCCGGTTTCAGGAAACAAAATTATTGTTCTCATGATATTTGTACTCGCAGAAGACATACCTCAAACCTGATAAATGTACCGATAGCTGCATGATTTAAAATGTAATAATATGAAGCCACTGGGACATGGGGCATTGCGCATATTTCCGAGGAAACATTTCATCGCTTTGACCGTTTGCGTTAGGCTCACACCTACACGCAGTGAAATCATCTATATGATCCTTTGGGGAGTTAAGGAGGCAAGCAGAGTAGTTACCATTTTATATGAAGTTTTCATGGAACGTATTTAAAATTTTAAAGCACTTATAATTTTTAGAAGTTAGTTTGGAAATTCAAATTGAGATAAGCTTATTTCTGAGTTAAATTTTCTCTAAATTAGTGACGTGTTAATATAAAATACAGCAGAGGACAACTATGTAGTCTTTAGATTTGTGGAAGCTATTTGCTGTAACATTAAAATCCTTAACTTTTTATTTTTATTAGTGTTCAAACTACCTGGCAAAGGACAGTAAGGACCCCATACTTTTAAAAATAATCTAGTGGATTGAATTTGAATGGATACTTATCTGGGTGACAAATTAACCTTCAATATAAGCCACATATGTCTAATACTTTTTAATATGCCTATTTTGAAGATTTTTTGGCTATGCACAATTTATTTGTCATTGTAGAGCTATATTTGAGTACAATTTTTTTTTGCACAAACACTAAAAAATGCAGGAATGGGGAAGAAAGAAGGGTTAAGGAAACTTAATATTGGTGTTGATTATGAAAATGTAATAAAGAGTTTCCTGATAAAATTTTATTTTAGGAAATTTTATCAACAAGATCAAGTATAACTGTTATGCAAAATTCTAGGTTTTTGAAGGTATGTGAGAAAACTATGTTTAATAGTAAAAGTAATTAAATGTTCATCAAACATACAACAAAACACACTTCATGATGAAAATATAGATGAGGTACAGAACCCACATTAAGATTTATTCCATGTTATTATGTGACTTGTAGAAATTGATTTTTATTTTTTATACAACTACTATTATATGCACACTGGTTATTGAAAAGAACAGAAAAGAAGAAGTAAAATAAAAGAAGAAAATAAAGATAGGAAGAAAATAACCCAAAAGAATTATCTTAGTTTTGGCAAAAACACTTAGATACAAAATGGAGCTGGAGATTACTTTCCAAAGATAGTTCCAACTTAAAAGTAAAAGTTTCTTCCTGGAATGGTAAATGCTATCAGGACGAAGCAGTGTCCTGAATGCAGGTGCTGGAGTGAATAGTCACATCTAAGTCCCAATCTTTACTCATATGTGATTTGATGGCTGCCCTGCTTTAAAAAACAAAACAAAGCAAAACAAAATCAAATTCAGAATGACAGAAACCGCCCTCCTGCTGTTAATCCCATCTCCCTTAAGGTTTTAACAAGAAGCAATTGCTAAAATTGTTACCTAAGTGTTGCATCACAGGAATAAATCAGTAAGCATAATCATAACGCCTCCAGGGAAATAAGAGTTATGTAGAAAATTACAGTTTTAGCAAGGAGATGAATTTAGGAACAGGGAGTGCTTCCTCTGAGCGGAACCCCACAGGGTTGAGTATTACGAAAATGAGGCATTATGACATTTGAAAGTGGAGAAAAGTTGCTTATGTTTGTAGTAAACAGAAAGGTGTATTTATGTATAAAAGTGAAGGAAAGATGGGCTCTTAAGGGTCATTATCTTTAGACAAGTACCAGAAACAAAGGTAACCTAATTTTTAGAAGTTCTACCAAGACTACTTTGTAGAAAACTGTAAGAATTCACCTTAACTTTGGCCTTTAAGGTACACGTTACCAACTCAACACAAATTTTTCATTAGGTGTCTCAGTATACCAGAGTCATAGGTTTAGCAAAGATATTGTTTCAAAAAGAGTAATCATTTTTGATTAATTGAATCACTTTCTTCCAATAATGAAGAATTTTTCCTTGAAATTATTTTATTTTTTCTCTTTTTCTCCTTGCATATAATGAAATACAGACCATATTTTCTTTCTTCAAGTTTATCATGTGTATTATATTAGGTCATTCATACAGGTATCCATTGTCTTATTTTTGTATACAGTAGTTGCTTCGTAACTATTTCATCCATTCAATGAACATTCCGGGAGCCTAGTCTGAACCAGGCAAAGCACCCTGCACCCACACCATCCCGATGAGAACAGTCCCTGAACTATGGAGCCAATATAATTAATGTCACATCAAGGAGTTTAACCTAGCAATACGGGGTGGGTTTGGTTTGGTTTTGTTTTTGTTATTACTATTTCAAAACTGATTTTTATTTCACTATTGTTTGGTTTATTATGATAGTTTCCTTATACATATTCCACCTAATTGATCTCATAATGAACATTACTTGTGGAAATGTTTTCTTTTGTTTATTTTTATACATATTGTCCAGTCACTTTCCCACCTTATTGTTCTTTCTAAATCTACAGAAACTATGTTTCACATGCAATATTCTACCCATTGTTTTTATTATCAGAACATTTATTTGCTGTCTCCCTGCATTTTGTCAAGTTGTTTCCTGTATATTAAATAAAGATGCAATCATATTATTAAAATACTGTAAAAATATTCAGTATAAATATAGTTCCAGAATATGAGCTTTGTAAAAAGCAGATTTTTTTATTTCAATCTACTTATAATTCTTTCAAATATTATTACTACAAATTTATTCAAGTTACCTTTTAAAATGTCATGTTCCAATAAAATATATTAAACTTCAGGATGAAAATATTGTGCTCACACACACACATTCATTTAATTCTTAATGAAGTTGGTTGATTTAAATTAAATAAAGTACAATCTATATTTTATTCATGATTTATAATGCAAAAATCAAGTGTTCTTTAATAATAGTTTTATAACCCTAGTGTATTTCACAGGGTATTTTATTCTTATAAATTTTTCCAAAAATTATATAACTTAAATCAATGTCTATAATGGTCATTATATTTTTATTTAATCTTATGGTATTTTTCCATTACCACTTAGTCCCCTTATACCTTTCCCCCAGCAATCACTACACTGTTGCCCATGGCCATGAGTCCTTTTCCCTTTTGGCTCAGTCCCTCCACCGCCTCACCTAACCCCCTCAGGTAGCTGTCATCCTGCTCTCTATCTATGAGTCTGTCCTCATTTTCCTTGTTAGTTCAGTTTGTTAAGTAGAATCCATATATGAGTAAAACCATGTGGCATTTGTCTTTCTCTGACTGCCTTATTTCACTTAGCATAATGTTCTCCAGGTCCATCCATACTGTCGCAAAGGGTAAAATTATCTTCTTTTTTTTTAACTGCTGAGTGGTATTCCATTGTGTAAATGACGTATAGTTGTTTTATCCACTCATCTGCTGATGGACACTAGGGCTGCTTCTACATTTGGTGATTGTAAATAATGCTGCAATGAATATAGGGGTGCTTATGTTCTTTTGAATTAGTGTTTTGGTGTCCTTTAGATATATTCCCAGAAGTAGGATCGGTGGGTCAAAAGGCAGATCCATTTATTATTTTTGAATTTCTTGGGCTGTTTTCCACAGTGGCTGCACTAATCTGCATTCCCACCAAGAATGCAAAGGGTTTCCTTTTCTCCACATCCCCACCAGCACTTGTTTTTTGATTTATTGATAATAACAATTCTGAAGGCATCAGATGATATCTCATTGTGGCTTTAATTTGCATTTCTCTGAAGATTAGTGATGTTGAGCCTCTTTTCATATTTCTAGTAGCCATCTGTATGTTCTCTTTGGAGAAGTGTCTATTCAGGTCATTTGCCCATTTTTTAATTGGGTGGTTTGTTTTTCTGGCATTGAGTTTTGTATAAATTTTGGATATTAACCCCATATGAGATGTATCAGCAAATATGTTCTCCCATTCTGTGGGGTGTCTTCTTATTTTGTTGATAATTTCCTTTGCTGTGCAGAACTTTTTAGTTTGATGTAGAAGATCTATTCTCAGAAAATTATAAGACGCTGAAGAAAAAACTGAAGAAGATACCACTAAGTGGAAGTACATGCAGTTTTCATGGATTGGAAGAATTAACATCTTTAAAATTCCCATACCACCCAAAGCAATCTATTGAGTCAATGCAATTCCTATCAAGATCCCAATGATGTATTTCACAGAACTAGAACAAATATTTCAAAAATTTATATAGAACCATAAAAGGCCCTGCATAGGTATAGCAATCCTGAGAAAGAAGAACAAAGTTGGAGGAATCATGCTGCCTAACATCAAACAATACTTTAAAGTTGTAGTAATAAAACAGTATGGGATTGGCATAAAAACAGACATACAGATCAATGGAACAGACTAGAGAGTCCAAAAATAAACCCATAGCTTTACAGTCAATTAATATTAGACAGAGGAAGCCTGCACATACAATGGGCTAAAGATAGTTTATTCAATAAATGGTGTTAGGAAAATTGGACAGATATGTGCAGAAAAATGGAACTAGACCATGTTATTATATTACACACAAGAATAATTTCAAAATGGATCAGAGACTTCAATGTTAGACCTGCAACCATACAAATCATAGAAGAAAACAGAGGCAGCAACATCTCAGACATTGTCTACAGCAATACCTTATCGATAAATCTCCTCAGACAGGAAAACAGAAGAAAAGAATAAACAAACGAGATTCTAATGGTCATTATTTATGATGAATTTCTTTTTTGGGGGGAAGTAATGATTTCTTTTTGCTCTTAGGTCTTTAAGTGTTAGTATTTTGCAGTTTAAGGTCTATATGATTTCTCCTAAAATGTAATTGACAGACGCTCAATCCCTAGTTCAAAAGTCATTCTATCTATATGAAGGTATTTCCAAGGAATGGTGACATTTCCAACATCGGAAAGGCTTACTTTATTTTTTAAAGTATTTGTGTGTCCTTTGTGTCATAGCTGACTGTCTATTGCCTTCAACTTGGATTCAGATGTCAGTCCCTCGAAGGCACCTTGTGCAGGTTTGGCTAAATACCTGCACTTTCCATTTCTTTAGGAGTGAGTGCCAAATGCCAGTAAAAACTCACAGAGTTAAGTTAAAAAATATAAGTTCACAAGTATGTTTGTCTAACAGATTTAAGCCTTTGGAGGATATTTCTTTCCACCGTGTATTGCCCAGACATACCAAGCAGTTTGCGCAGAGTAGGCGATACACACGTATTTGCTTACCTGGAGTGATCCTTGATTCGTATTCTATCTAATTTCTGCCTTCCAGGTCTGAATTAGGTTAAGAAGGTATCCTAAAATCCATTAATTTGCCTTAAGTTTCCAGTCATAATAGAACTATGTAAAACCCTAATAGGATATGTTATGTAATTGTTTAACTTTTTTAAAAAATTGGATTATCAATTACTTAAAGATAAAAACTGTTTCTTTTTTTACAGACTTAGGCACTTCTATAGCAGTGCATTTATCTTTGTGTTTTACATTATAAATATAAATGTCTATTAAAATAATATATTACCAGTAATTCTGTGAGCATATATTACTAGAAGTGTGAAACAACTGTCAAATATTAGGATTTGGGGGTAGAAGACAGAAAATGAAAGTTTAAGGGGACTCAGTGTCTGGTCTAGAAGTGGAAAAGATTTCCACATGAGAGAGAAAAAAAGGAAAGCAAGAGGAGAAATTCTGAAATAAAGCAAACAAACAAAAAATAAAAATTTTATATCCTGTATGTCTCTGACTTTTTCTTAAATAGCATTATTTCTAAAGTAGCCATACGTTGTATAGATTTATTATTCACCCATAAAAGTAATATACTTAATATACTTAAACTCATATTTCTTCCATGATATTTTAGATAAAATAAGAGCTCAAATCCATTTGTTTTTAAAATAAACAGTGTGAGTCCAGTCAGTTTAGCCATTTAGCAACACTAAGCCAACCACAGACCTCAATGTACCTGAGCACACACAAGTACCTGTCTACAGCAATATGTTTCTTGTATTGAATGTGAACTACAATCAATCGATGAGATATTTTTATAAAACATCAACCATAAACATGATAAAAATTGTTCTTACTGTGTCCAAAAGAAGTTTGACTCTACTCGGCAGCCTCCAATTTTGTTTTCCAGTCTCATAAAATGACAATGTGAAATGAGACATTGACATATTCATAATGATAGGAGGAAGACAATTCATGGTGAATATACTTCAACATTTTAGGGAATCAGGGCTCTTTTTCAAATGGCCCTGTGTCTGGCAGCAAATCCACAAGACTGACATATTTGTGTCCACGTTGTGGCTTCTTGACTTTTAAATTCCGACATTAGCACACGTGGATCAATAAATTATAGTAATGTCCTCAATTAAA
The DNA here is from genome assembly GCA_004027735.1 of Carollia perspicillata. NCBI lineage: Eukaryota > Metazoa > Chordata > Mammalia > Chiroptera > Phyllostomidae > Carollia > Carollia perspicillata. Next base: position 8,420 of record PVKM010015875.1, on the reverse strand, counting down.
ATTGCTCTGTCCTTATTATGCTTACAAAAGACTACCATAAACAGTTGGCTGTGAAGGCTGTCTGAATGAATGGAAGTGTTTTGCTCTCTGCATAACGTGGTTGCATATGCCAGACGTTTCGGGAAGTCAGGTTTACGACCCAAACTAATTTAGCAAACAGATACCTTATAAAAGCTGCAAACCTGATAGAGTTCCAGATGATGGTCTTTGTCAAGACATACAGTAAAATTTTATGTAGTCTTTCAGTTATTATTTTCACATAAATATACACTCATTAGGCCAATAATGCATGTATTTATCAAATAATAAACTAAAGCTTCTCTTTTTTTATTCTTCTCAAGTGAGTCCATTCATTTAACAATTCTATAATTAATTTCAACCATTTCACCAGGAATATATTAGATAAGTGTGGCTACAGCTGAAGAAACCAGTCTTACTATCTTAAGAAATTTATAGAATCTTAAACTAACCATTTTACAAACTAATCATTATCATACAGTATGATGTGAGTTGTACACAAATATTTTTAAAGATATTGTGGGTTCACAGAGTTTGTTAGTTTCTGGAGGACCAGGAAGGTGTCACAGAGGAAATGACTACAAGGAGCCCCTGAAAAAGAAATATTTTAAGGATGTGAGGATGAAAGGAGTGTGGAGAGGATGCGTAAGACATGAGTTCATCAAGAATATGATACGTTCCTAGGAAGCTGCAGGTGTCGTTGAGGATTGTGAACAGTGGCAGACCACTAGGCTGAGTAGACAGACTGCTGTGTACATGATTTTGATCATTGGTCTGCTGGGTAGTATCATATAATATTAACAGGTTTTAGAGGAAATTATGTGTAGAACCTAGAGAACATGGGCTTTAACATCAGACTGGAAGTTAGGCCTGTCTTTAAAAGAAGTGTGACTCAGTGTTCAAAATGATGGCTTTTGAACCAAAATGACTGGGTTCGAATCTGAGCTCTACCATTTCCCGGAAGTGTGGTGTTGCCCAAGTTGGTTAGCAATAACACGAGCCTGTCCAGCAAATGTGATTTCTTCCCCATCTGTCAGGCAGCGACAGCCACTAGGATCCTGTGGGCGACCACTCTTGTTCCTCAGGATTCACTCCCTCTTCTGTGTGAGACCATTGCATACAGGTTCTTGCCCACACCCAGGGAACCTTCAGGGTTAAGGGGACGTGAGCAAATGTGACATTTATCAGATCCAAGCCAATGCTTTAGGTATCGTTTTTTATTTCCACCTGCCCCACTTCCCTCTGCCCTGAGCGTAGTAACTTTGTTTTCCAAAATTCTTGACAAAAAGAGAAAGGACAAATCTTAAAGGCAGAGCCATTGCGATGCCACACCTAATAGGTAATTCGAAAGGGAAGGGTTGACACCAAAGTCAAGGAAAATGGAAGCCTTTGATAAAGAAAGAGTTTTGAATGATATTAGACTCAAGCACCTTATATTTTTCAACGTTCCTCTGATCATAACTGTTGTCTTCAGATGGTGTCACTTATAGCCTCGATGGTTTCTTTGTTTTTACTCTGTTGTATTTAGCCACTGCTCAAACTCATGTTTCGGTAGTCCATCTGGTTTCTTTTGGCTAAACTTTTTTATTTCTGCTTTTAGAATTACTAGAAAGACACTTTTCCTTCCTCCTAATAGTTTGGGAATAAAGGTAGAGATTTTTTAAATGTCTGAGAAATATTATTTATATACAGATAGGCCCCTGCAAAGTCAGTGCTGTGCATTGACAAATGCAAGTTAATGGTAAAATGTAGTGTTATTATTTCTTGATGCTTTAAGTCACATAAAATGAATTAATATGTTACTATAAACTATCTCAGAAAATCAAAGTGTAATCACCTGAAGAAATAAGCAAGAATATAATTACAACTATTTTAATCATTTTATAATATGCACATAGGAAGACAGTGTATTCTGCATTTTAGTTGAAAAATATATAGTGGTAAGATTTGCATATTAAACCATGTTATTTTGCTTATGCAAATCAAATCCTATTTAAAACTTCTTCAGTATAATGAGGAACCTGATGTTGCTTTTCTTCTTAAGTGTATACTTAAATAATGAAATCCCCATCATATTTTTTGACTCTTCAAATTCTTTGATGTCTAGAATACACTTCACTTTCTTGTGAAAATTAGAAGACTTTCTTGCCTGGCACCATGTTTTGTGTATTGAAATGCTTTCACTCATTCACAGGCAGCTGTGAAAATTCAGACCACAGTGATTCAATTCAGGAGGAACACTGCCCGATGGTGTATCTATATATAATAAAATAGATTCTTAAAATATAACTGCAGTTTTATCTTTCCAATATGGTGTCTGTAGCATAATGCAAGTTCAGGGTTAGATTACACAGAATTGCAGCTGTACAATCAGCATTAAATTATAAGATTACAGGAGTTTTCCCAGAATTCTCGAACACAATCCAAAAATTTCAAAGCTTGTAGAAATATTTGGGAATTTCTGTTTTCCAATGTGTGGGAAGTATATTAGCAGAAAACTTAACTGTTACTGAAATAAGCCTAAGTAAAATTATTTGATTTAGTGTAAAATAATTAAATAGTGTCTGTAGTCAATGTTTGAGGATATCCCCACTAAGATGTTGCAATATGCACTTTCCAAAAAACATTCAGAAGTTATCTCAAGTAATACAAAAAAATGTAAACAGTACCCTTAAATTTTTATTCCTAACTCAAGGGAATGGTGTTAACTTACTGTATCTCATGTTCTTTTTTTTTATTTTAAAGGCATTTTATAGTATCAAAATATATGTGTCATTGAAAATAATAAGCTGTCATACATGCTACTGTGTTTTTCAAATAATAATAAAAATATTAAACTGTTTAAGAAGTCAGTTTTGTCTTCGAGAGTTATTCACTCAATTACTGGGAGTACTATATAGTAGGAAGTACATTTGGGAATATAGTGAACCTTTGTCTGTATTCTTTGGTAAGACTTCAGGAATGACATACCAACAACTTTTTGCATGTATGATTACATGAACCTATAGTTAGTAGAAAAATATACATAAATTAAATATGAATTATGAACACTAATGGTGGCTTTTACTTCTCAATAACTAAAACTAAAAATTCTTAATTTTCAGAAATCAGATGTTTCCTGTCTACCTTGACAGGAAAGATCACCCCTCTATTAACACCTGGATAAGGTCCAAAACAGCTTCCTAAATTGATTTGCCAGCAATGACTTCTCAGTGTCACCCGGTTGAATTGAAAGGGAGAAGAATTAAAATGAACGAAGGAAGAGTTGAGCTGTGTTTAATCTACAGTTTCATCAGAAATCGATTAACTAGCTGACTTTGGGTCCAAACGAATTAATTATACTCAGTCTCCAGTGTAATTAACAACACTATGGCCATCTCCCAAAATATTCATTAAACAGTCAGGAACAATATGAAATTCAAATTAAAATTGAAAAAGAGATGAAATAGAAGTAGTCATCTCTAAAACGAATCATACTACATCTGAGATGAAATCATTTGAGCAATACAAAATATGGAAATACATTTTGTGTTACATTGAATTACCATTAATTCCAGCACTGCGAGCTGGCAGCTACTTTAGGCTCATTACAAGAACTAAAATGGGCAAGACTGTTAATAGGAATCTATCCTCGTTGGAATAATGGGAATATGCTTCAAAGTTAAAAAGAGTTTAAAATAAAGTCCAGACTTTCCGTCAACTCCTTACATTTTCTTTTTAAAAATATATTTTATTGATTATGCTAATAGAGTTATCCCGGTTCCTCCCTTTGCCACCCTCTGCCCCATTTCCCCTCTTCCCTCAGCGACCTCCCCCTTTAGTTCGTGTCCATGGGTTGAGTATATAAGTTATTGGGCTTCTCCATTTCCTGCACTATTCTTAACATCCCTCTATCTATTTTGCCCCTACCAATTTGTACTTTTTAATCTCTGTACCTTTCCCCCCATTCTCTCCCTTCCCCTTCCCGGCTGATTACCCTCCAAATGATCTCCTTGTCTATGAATCTGTTCCCATTCTGGTTGTTTGCTTAGTTTTTGTTTGTTTGTTTGTTTGTTTAGATTCAGTTAATAGTTGTGAATGTGTTGCCCTTTTAATGTTCATAGTTTTGATCCTCTTTTTCTTAAATAAGTCCCTTTACCATTTCATGTAATAATGGCTCGGTGATGATGAACTTTCCTGATAATAGAGATAAACCCAGGCTTTGACCTTATCTGGGAAGCAGTTCCATTCTAAATGACAGCTTTGTGGACAGAGTAATCTAGGCTGTAGGCCCTTGCTTTCCATCTCTGAATACTTCCTGCCAGTCCCTTCTTGCCTACAAAGTTTTTTTTGAGAAACCAGCTGATGGTCTTATGAGAACTCCTTTGTAGGTACCTCGTTGCTTTTCTCTTACATAATGAAATGCTATGCAGAAGAAAGAAAGAACTCCTACCCTTCCTGACAGTATGGATGAAACTGGAGAGTATTATGCTGAGTGACATACCCCAAATGGCAAAAGACAAATACGATATGGACCTCACCTATAAATGGAATGTAATCAATAAAACAAACAAATTAGCAAAATAGAACCAGACACTTGAAAATAAGGAACAAACTGACAGTGAACAGAGAGAGGGGAGAGGGAAAACCTGGGAAAGAAGGGAAAGGGTCTAGTCAAGGAACCTGCATGAGGGATGCATGGTGATGGACAACAGGGCGCGGACTGATTGAGGGGGGAAGGGAGATGGGGCAGGGGAGGGCAACAGGGAAAACTGGGATGACTGTAATTGAACAACAATAAAATATTTTTTAAAGTTTATCTCTATTATCAGGAATCAGGTTTCACCTCTCCAAGTTGTTAATAAGGAACTGACTGCTCAATTTATTACCAAAAATAATATATATTACACATTTTATATGTCCATATATATGTGAAAATTGTATATGGTATGGTAATTTTCTAATAAACCAAACATTTTAAAATATATTTTTGTTCTATTTTTACAATAAAATTAAATCCAAAGTTAGGTTTTGCAGTTTGAAAGTTGCAGTTTTCAAATTAGTGTGTGTGTGTGTAATGTGTATAAATCTTGTTAAATCTTTTTTACAGTTCATTTACTCTATTATTATTTTAATATATGTATGCAGAATATTCAAAGTGATCACATTTTTTAAAAGTGGGCAAACAAAATTTTAAAATGCCATTTTAAAAACTGAGGCAAGACGGAGTCTAGGAAAGGATGCCTGATATCATGCAATTAGTCCACTTAACTTGTGCTGTTTATACGGAGCAAAACCACTATTAACTTCTCAACTGGAGATGGGGGGTGAGGAATACAAACATAAAAATGCTGCACTGGTTCTTAGCTGTACCTGTGTTCTAAGTAGTGTTAGTGTCATTTGGAATTCATGAAGCAAACCTCCAGTTGTCTGTTCACTGAGCCACAGAAGAAAAGCTAAGCTGCTCTCCAGGTTACCAGGAGCTTGTCCTCAGACCTCAGTCACATGGGAATGTTAGATAAAAAGGAAATAGTCTGCAATAAAGTTAGCCAACAACATCAGGAAAATTGAGTTTTAAAATTGATGGTTGTAGCGCAAAGTATAATACAACAAAATCTAGAAAAAATAAAGTAATTTTGCAGTATCAAGAAAATATGTGACAGGTGAAAATGCTGAAGAGATTAAGAAGTACAAATTGGCAGTTACAGAATAGTCACGGGGATCTAGAGTCTAGTATGGGGAATATAGTCAATAATATTGTGATAACTATGTACGGTGCCAGGTGGGGACTGAAAATACCAGGTGGGTCACTCTGTAAAGCATATGATTGTCTAACCACTATGCTGAATACCTGACATTAGTAAAACATAATATAGAATCTAGACTGTAATTGTAAAATAAAATTTAAATAAAAAGAAAGATGTAATCCATGACAAAAGAAGCTTCAAGAAAATAAAACAGGATAAATCTAAGAAGACTTCTAAGCAAATATACTTCCTGGAAAAATGTACAATGATTAAACTAAACCAAATATATGATAAAGACAGTCTGTAAAAATACGGACATTAAGTATTATCATAGACCACAAGAAAGAATGCATTGTAACCAATCCAATAACTCTGAAAAGAAGAAATTGAGAGACAGAGTCTTACATTTCAAACCTTACATTGTGCTATGTTTTGGATTCCAGAATGGGTTCTGAGATCATATCCTTTAATTCTGCAAAGCAAAAGCTTATTTTTCTATCAGAGTATTGATTAGACAAGCTTAAGAATTCCATACTCAGTTTCAAACAGAGTAGATAGAGCATTTGTGACTTTTAAGATTGGATCCTACAAAGTTTGTTTTATTTATAGATTTTTTTTCACTTTTTTGCTTTATAGGAATATTAGTTTGATTTCTTTTTCAGATGAGATTGGGTATATTCAGGGTGCTATGGCCATACACTGCTTTCTTTTTCCAAAAGACCCCCAACAAGCAACATAACTTAAAGTATTTCTTGAAGATATATAGGAAAATATATTAAAAATTATGTTTTCTATCTCCAATTTTATAGCCTAAGATTTAGCTATCACACTAATCCAAGACCATGAGCATATATGGTCCTATTTTAAAAAATAAACCATATGTGCAGAGAAGTAATGAAGAATGTATAGTCTCCTGTAGTATTTTGTGGCTAAATGTGTCTGCTGGCACCAGCTACTGTTGCCAGAAAAATTGTTAACATTTTAATTTAAGAATTAATTTCCACTCTCAGGCAGATTTATTATGCTGTTGAGTTGGCTGACTTCTCAATTTTTTAATTTTTAACCAGAGTTAAATTAAGTATTTAAGTCACATAGGAGCTGAAGTTATAGGCTTTATAAAATATATAAAAGCACTTTGTATATACTAATACTTAAACATTTCACTCATAGGTATGTACAAATGCATCCTTTACTGTGCAACGAAACTGGAAGAAATTTTGTTTAAGAATGTGTCAGTATAGGAAAGGGTCATATTTTACTATGGTCTAGTTTTTGAATGAATCTGCTTTTAATCAAGTCTAGAATTAGCAAGTGATAGCCAAGTGAGAAGGAATTAAATTTTGATGGCATAAAATCAATGAAAGATACATTCCTGAGGATAAGATATATTCTTTTTTTTAGTTTTTTTTATTGTTTTTCAAGTACAGTTGTCTCTATTCCCCCCTACCACCACCCTCCCGCCTCCATTCTACACAACCCTCTGCACAACATTATCCTCTGCAGATTTATGGAACCTATTCACCAAAATGGAAAAATTGTCCAAAGGGGAAAAATACATAGAAAGAAACTCATTAAAACATCAGTTTAAAAAATACAACTTCAGCTCAAGAAGATTTGAATAGTATATTTTTACTTACCACAGCCCATGTCGTGTCGATGCCTTCATATAGCTTCTTAGATTCGCACAGCCTCTCTGTTCTCTGCTCTCCGTTCTGGGATCTCCACACCCTTACCAAACACCTCTCCTGGTCTTAGTGGCTTAACTGGCAGTGTGACCTTGAATCTCCTGTCAGGGCATTCCCAGGCCAGGATTAGTTGCCATTTACTATAGGAGTTGAACTTCTGAGACTCAAGAATGTTCAAGTGAACCAAAGCGACTCCAAACACATTCTACCTCCAATGTGTACCAGTAGTCCCATGTATGACTAGTGATCGATTTCAGTTAACCCTCCCAAGATGATGCTTCCTTCACCTTCCTGCCTGCTGGTCCCTTAACATCAGTTGTCCAAAGGGATGATGTTCTCCTGTAGCTTATGGTGAAGTGACATAGCTGAGAAGCTACACTTTAAGAACTCTTGTGTGTGTCCACTGCTTCCTGAATATCTTTGTCATAAGAGTTTTCTTCAGAGATGTTCTGCTGCACCAAGTTCGAATTCCAGGTTACACGCATTTGGAGTATAATTGAGCTCAAACTCAGAAACAAGGGTCCAGATGGATCTGTAAGTTGGAAGCAGAACCTCCAAAATGAGCTCAACCTGGATCATCCGTCCCAGGCAATACAAATTTTCATGACTGGTAAACATGTGTTTCAATTCATGGAGTATTGACTAGGTTTGGTAGACAGAGAAAGTCAGCACGGAAGGCAGCGTGTGGAAGAAGATGCTGATGGAACAGAAACCTAAAAGGGTAAAGCTGCCAGCTGAGCCCAGGTAAGCATGCCCGCGTTCAATCAGAGATTCACCTGCAATGACACACAATGACCTTCTAAACCGCTGAATTCAGGGCTAGTTTGTTATTTAGCAAAAATTAGATCCTCCTTCAGGAAAGATTGTTGAGTCTATTGTAAATGCCCCCTTGCTGTTCTTTAAATAATGCCTCTGTAAAAAATAACTATTATTTTGTAGAAGTATAAGAAAGTGTTGGAAGTCTATAAAAAAGAGGAAACTAGAAAATTAG